>JAVXUL010040970.1:0-11007 GCA_035590515.1 Trichilia minutiflora
AAAGAAATAGAAAGAAAATCTAAACAAAATATATATATCTATTATACACATACCAGAAAGTGTGATAATTGAATTCATTACTACTTGAGTGTTGGATACTTGATTGAAAAAAAATTTAGTTACTAATTACTCCATTAATTGTTTCTACATTCGTAATTACGTATTCATTCATATTGCTATTCTTGTGTTGCTCCTGTGAGTGACTTGTTGGGAATTGTTTGTTGCAAGTGAAGCTTGATTGAGTTCATAATAGTTTGTCTAATGAACTAAAGAGATTGAGTGATTTGCTTAGCTAATTGTATGCAAACACGAGCGTGAGCATAAACACGTGAGAGAGTGTAGTGAGGCTGTTATTCTAATCTTTTCTTGCAGGTATTTAGTTATGTCATCTAGCCAAGATAAAAGTGGAGCGGAAGAAAGAAGGATGAATTTATCATTTGTACTCGAAGCCATGCAACAATAATTTGAGAAGTTGAATTTAAAATTTGAAGAGATTCAAGATCAAATAGACGACCAGAGCGCAGCCATAACTGAATTACAAAGAGGGCGGAGGCCTATAACACTTACAAAACTGAGATAGAATATAGAGAATGAATATAATATCAGAGGTGAATTGTTTTATGAGGGTATGGTTTGAGTATGGATACATCAAGAGTGGATAGAGGCAGAGGATGTCATATAGGTAGAACTTATAGACAAGATAAGAATTATGGGAGATGGAAAAATAAGGGAGATTTTAAAGTTAATGGACGAAAAGAAAGGGTTGATTGAGATTTGGGTAGTATTAAGTTAAAAATACCGTCTTTCTAAGGAAAAAAATTATTCAGATGCTTACTTTGAGTAGAAAAAAAAGTAGATTTGGTTTTTGATTGCTACCACTACTCGAAGGAGAAGAAAGTTAAACTCACTGTTGTTGAATTTACTGATTATAAAGTCATTTGGTAGGATAAATTAGTGATTAGTAGGAGGAGAAATAGAGAGCAACCAGTTCATACTTGGGAAGAATTAAAGTCGATCATGAGAAGACGATTTAGTTTAAGCCATTACTATCGAGAATTATATCAAAGGCTATAAGGTTTAACCTAAGGGTCTAGGAGTGTGGAGGATTACCATAAAGAGATGGAAGTTGTCATGATTAGAGCCAATGTGGTAGAGGATTAGGAAGCTATCATGGCTAAGTTTTTTTAAGGGTTAAACCGAGATATAGAAAATGTGGTAGAATTATAACATTATATGGAGTTAGAGAAAATGATTCACATGGCCATAAAAGTTGAAAGGCAGCTCAAGAGGAAGAGTGTTTCCACTAGATTTGGGTGGAATTTGGGATCTTCATCATTATAGAAACCGAATGGGAGTAAAAGAGAAGAAAGGTCTATACCTAGGCCTAAGATCGAGATACCTAAAGAGAAGGTAGTTTGGGTCAATAAAGATAAAGGGAACAATGAGTCTACATCTTGTCACAATCGTGATATTAAGTGTTTTCAGTATTTGGGAAGAGATCATGTGGCATTCCAATGTTCAAACAAGTACTCCATAGTTTTAAGGATGATGATATTATTGAAATTGAAGGAAAGACTGATGGGGAGTCCATGCCATCATTAGAAAAAGATGAAAATGAAATTAAACATCCAATGGATGGTAATTTACTTATGGTATATAGAGTTTTGACATCACAAGTGGAAGAAGAGAATGAAATGCAACGTGAGAACATTTTTTACATGAGATGCCATGTTTAAAATAAAGTATGTAGTATGATTATCGATGAAAGGAGTTGCACCAATGTTGCTAGCACGGAAATAATTGAAAAATTACGCTTGCCTACTATAAAACATCCCAGACCCTATAGATTGTAATGGTTGAATGATAGCGGAGAAGTGAGGATGAAAAGACAAGTGTTAGTAGCATTTTCGATTAGTAAATATAAAAATGAGATTTTATTTGTTATGGTAACAATGTAAGCCAGTCATATTTTGCTAGGGAGACCTTTGCAATATGATAGAACTGTTACACATGATAGATACAATAATCGATATTCCTTTATGAAAGATGGGAAACCAATCACTCTAGTTCTATTGAGCCCAAAACAAGTCTATATAAACCAAATGAGAGTTCAAAGAGAGAATGAGCTAAATAAAGAAAGCGAGGTAGAGAACAAACATAATGGAAAGAAAATGAGCGAATGTAAGAAGAAAAGAGTATAGAAAAAGAGTATTAAAGAAAATAAAAGTAAATCAGTGAGCATATAAGCAAAAATAAGTGACGTGAGGATAACCCACATTGCTGGGCAATCAATGCTTTTGTTTTTTGTTTTTATAAAGAAGCCTTGCTTAACACTAATGATCTTGATAATTCTTTGCCTAGTATTGTGAAATCTCTTTTGCAGGAATTTGAAGATGTATTTCTTAACGAATGGAGTGGATTACCACCTATACGAGGTATTGAACACTAAACTGATTTGATTCCTAGAGCAATTATTTTGAATCGACCTATCTATAGGAGTAATCATGAGGAGATGAAGGAGTTACAATAACAAGTTGAAAATTTATGAAGAACAGGTATGTGAGAGAAAGTATGAACCCACGCATAATATCGGTACTTCTAGTACCTAAGAAGGATCAGATGTGAAGAATGTGCATTTATTGTCGTACAATCAATAAAATTACGATAAAGTATCATCATCTCATATCTTGCTTAGATGATATGTTAGACGAGTTGCACGGATCAGCATTGTTTTCAAAAATTGATTTAAAAAGTAGATATCACTAAATTAGGATGAAACAAGGTAATGAATGAAAAATCACATTTAAAGCCAAGCATAGGTTATATGAGTGATTAGTTATGCCTGTCGACTTAACTAATGCACCTAACACTTTTATGAGTTAATGAACTATGTTTTATGTGCTTTTATAGAAAAATTTATGGTTTTCTATTTTGATGATATCCTTATGTACAGTAAAATCCTTGATGAAGACGTCTATCATTTGCTGGTTGTTTTGACTATTTTGCTTGAAGAACAATTGTTCAGTAACCTTAAAAAATGTTCTTTTTGCACTAATTAGAGTTCTTTTCTTAGTTCTATTGTGAGTGCTAAAAGAATTGAGGTTAGTGAGAAAAAGGTTAGAGTCATTCGTGAGTGACTTACACCAAAGTCCATTACAGAAATACGAAGCTTTTATGGATTGACTAGCTTTTGTAAGAGGTTTGTAAAGACTTTAGCACCATCACAGCACCCTTGACTGAAGTAGTAAAAAAGAGCATGGGTTTCAAGTGGGAGAAGGAGCAAGAAGATGCCTTCAACTTGATCAAAGAAAGGCTAAGTACATCTCTATTATTAGCATTATTTGATTTTTATAAAACTTTTAAAATTGAATGTGATGCTTTGGGTTTAGGTATTAGAGCAGTTCTTATGCAAGAAAGGAGGCCAATTGTATATTTTAGTGATAAGTTAAATGGCATAATGCTAAACTATCCCACATATGACAAGGAGATGTATACGTTAGTTAGAGCGTCGGAAATGTGGCAGCATTACCTTTAGCCTAAGGAATTGGTCATTCATATGAATCACGAGTCACTGAAGTATTTGAAGGGGCAAGGCAAATTGAATAGAAGATATGCCCAATGGTTTGAATTCATCGAAGCCTTTTCATATGTCATCAAGTACAAGTAAGGCGAGGAAAATATGGTGGTGAATACTTTGTCGCGAAAGTATGCCTTATCTTTACTCTTGATGCAAAATTACTGAGTTTTGACTATCTTAAAGATTTGTGTGCTAATAAACATGATTTTGCTAACATATATGGGGTATGTAAGAAATCTGCATTTGGAAAGTTTTATAGATACAAGGGAATTTTATTTAGAGAAAATTGGTTATGTGTGCTTATGAGTTTTTTGAGAGAATTAGTTGTGAGATAGGAAGATGATGGAGGTTTAATAGGACACTTTGGGGTAAAAAATACATTAGACATCTTAGTAGAGTATTTTTCTTGGCCACATATGAAACAAGATGTGGAACGAGTGTGTGAGCGATATATAACATGTAAGCAAGCTAAGTCTCGAGTATGGCTTACATACACCATTGCCCATTCCTAATCATCCTTGGAATGATACATAACTTGTAAGCAAGCGATCCTTGGAGTGTGTGAGCGATACATAACTTGTAAGCAAGCTAAGTCTCGAGTATGGCTTACATACACCATTGCCCATTCTTAATCATCCTTGGATAGATTTGTCTATGGATTTTGTATTAGGATTACCTAGGACAAGGTAGGGTAGGGATGCTATTTTTGCTGTTCTGGACAGATTTTCCAAAATAGCGCACTTTATTCTATGTCATAAGATCGATGATACAACAAACATGACTGATTTATTCTTTCGAAAGATGGTACGACTTTATAGAATGTCAAAGAGTATAGTGTTAGAACAAGACGCTAAATTCTTAAGTCAGTTTTGGACGACTCTATAAGAAAAACTAGGTACGAAACTTTTTTTTTCTACTACTTGTGACCCGCAAACTGATGGACAAATTGAGGTAACAAATCATACTCTTTCTACTTTATTGCGTGTCATCATCAAAAGAAATTTAGAAAATTAGAAAGATTGCTTGTCACCTGTAGAAATTGCATACAATAGGACTGTGCATTCTACTACTGGTTATTCACCTTTTGAGATTGGTTATAGATTTAACCCTTTGACACCATTAGATTTAATACCATTACCTATTAATGAGTTCATGAGTTTGTGAGTTTAGATAGTGAAAAAAGGGTAGATTCGATGAAGAAGCTTCGTGAGGTGGTGAGTTAATAAATTGAGCGAAGAACGAAGTAATATACCAAACAAGCCCATAAGGGACGTAAGAAGGTCATTTTTGAGTTTGGAGATTAGGTTTGGGTATATATATGTAAGGAGAGGTTCCTAGGACAAAGGCAATCCAAGCTACAATCGAGATGAGATGGTCCTTTCCAAGTAGCGGAATTCATCAATGACAATGCCTACAAACTTGATTTACTTGGTAAGTATAATATTAATGCTACATTTAATGTTTCTAATCTTTCTTCTTTTGATATAGGTGATGATTTGAGGACAAATCCTTTTGAAGAGAGAGAGGATGATGAGAATTAGATTAATATACAAAGACATCTAATGAGAGATCCATTGCATATGAAGGAAGGTCCGATTATAAGAACTAGAGTCAAAGAAATGCGTAAAGCTTTGAATGGGCTGATTCAAGTAATAAGGAGCAATATTGAAGCACAACCATTGAATATGATCAATCTTAACAATTTGGGACCAAAAGAGGAGCTATAATTGATTCATTGTATTCAAGTCCAGAACTAAGTTAATTAGGCTAAGCTTTATATTTGGGCTTTAATTATGTCAATTATATTATAAATATGTGTTAATTGTTATTTGGGCTGGACATTTATTGAGTCCAAAAGTTTTTATTTTATTTTATTTTATTTAGGTTAGACATTTGTTTAAGTTAAGTCCAAAGTCTTTCTTTTATTGTAATCCATTCAGGATTAGGAAATCTTTATTAAGGAAGTATATTAATTACTTATATAGGATTATATTAGTTGTTTATATAAAGGCATGTTTTGTTAAGAAGAGAGCAGATGATGTAAATAGTAACATGAATAGCAAATTGAGAGTTTTCTCTTCGTTTTTTGAGATTTATTCAGAACTTATCTACAATTCAATCTTGTGACGTTCTAATTTTGACTTATCACTTGTGAATCTCTTTCTGGGTGTGGTGTTTTTATTTTCATCGTATTCATACCTTTGGTTCATTGTTTGTTTATATCTTTGGGTATAAGGTTTAACATATCTTAGGTTTTTGGATTAAACTAAACAATTGGGTCAAGGTTTTATTACTATAACTAGATTTTAGCTTTTCTGAAGGTTCAATCATTATCAACTCAACGTAAGTTTGTTGCTAACTAGTCGGGTTCAAATAAAAAAGGAAGCATTTGGCTAGTGTTTAATGTGCTTAGTTCGCCATTGTTTTAAGTCTCGAAACCTCTCTTATTTTGTATTTTTTTTTCTTATTTAGTATACCTTTATAATTTCTTAACTAACGCTAAAATAGAAACACATAATAAATGAAAATTTTACGAAAATGATGACTTTTTTAATATATTTACTAAAATAACCTTATTTTAAAAATCTTAATCAATTAAACCATTAAGCATCCATTTTGACAAATTTACTCCCATTATTTAAAATATATGAAAATGAACAAATTTGAGACACGATTCTATGACTCCCCCAATATCGCCCTCAAACCTATTTTGTCTCTTATTAAGTGTTTGTTTCTTACCATGCTATGCCTTATGATATGATACCCAAACTCTATACTCTTTTTTGATATCGTCTATAATGTTTCACGGAGTATAAACACAACTAGCATCTACAAACATATCCAACACTATCAAGGCAATAATACTGCTAATTGCTTGGCTATGTCCATTATGTAGTTGTTCATTTACTCATGTATGTATCATATCTGAATCTAAGTAACTCAAAAATAAGAATTATCTCTAGTCTTGATAACTCGTATATACTATTTACACGAATCTACTGCACATCTCAATTCATATCGATTTATTGTGGATTTATAAGTCTTCAGTTTAACATGACTTTTAATTGCTATTAAACCAAGCCTCTATTTTAATTCCTGTTTCGTACTAAAAATTTGGCTAACATAGACATTACCGTCATCAGTTGTTGATGTTACATCATGCACAATCCTAGTTATTACTGAAGGAATAGGTGGCAAAAGCTATGTGATTGGATCTTGAATTGATGGAATTGTCGTTAAGCTATCGAGATTATGCAATATATCATTACCATACCCTATTCGATTGGATTCTTTGTCACAATTATTTAATCCAACTTCACAGTCAAAGAAAACATCAGGAACATCACATTGTTGTCAAATGTTAATAACATCATCAGTAGTGGTCTCATTACCTTTATCAACACCCTCATATCATGGTAAGATAGTATAGTTCACTTGATTGTTACTGCAAGAAGACATAAACAGGTGTGCTTCAGGTACTCTCATGCACTATATTGTTGGCTCTCCAAGATTTACGAGTTAGTTGTGATTAATAGCGAAAATTATCCTCTTCCATTGTTTATGTAAATACTATTAAGAACAATGAAACCCTTAAAGTCTAGTTTTATAACAATGGCAATTGGCATAAGCGATAGAATCCTCAATTGTACGGTCTTTATATGGTATGTGTGCAGTTTAAAAGTTAATTCTTCCGGATTGATATCAAATAAAGAGTGTAACATCTAAATAAACTGTTACAATGTTATTGTCCTGTCCACATATACGAATCTTATAGAATCTCCTACATATGACTTTACATTATCTAGGCTTGTTGTCCATGAACCACCATATCGTAAGAGTAAGAGTAATCGATCAGACATATCTATAATATCAAACAAAGCATTAAACGTCCAAACATATGTTATCACTTTCAACAATATGTTCAAAACTACACCATCTCAATACATTCGAAAGGATACTTTTGAACGCAGTATATTCTACACAACTTTCAATTATACTTTAGAACTTAATTTCAAAAAATAAAGTATGTTCTAAAACTTTTAGACAATCTAATAAAAGGTTATTTTTGAATATGTTATAATCTTATACTTTCGAATACTTTATATACATACACTTTTAAACATGTTATATATACACTTTTAAACATGTTCTACACATATACTTTCAAACAAGTTATAAATTTACACTTTCAAATAAGTTAGAAACATGTACTTTTGAACAAGTTATAAATATATACTTTCGAATTATTATCAAAATAATATAATTTTGAATATAGTGCTGCATGACACTTTTCGAACACATGCAAAACACAATATTTTCAAGTTAAACAATTTTTGATGTACTGTTAAATCATTGACAACAGATATTTAATCTAAAAAACATAAGTTAACTATAATACTAGTAACCCAATCTACAACCTACAACAACCTAGGTTTTTTGAGTTTTGAAATTCAAATTTATAGACTTAAAGATGAAATGAATGAAACTCACCAGATTTGCATATATTTAGGCCAATGAACGTATAATTGAAGCAGTTTGAAATTGATTTCGTCATTGTTAAACAATGTATGAACATTCTGAAATTGATTGATTTGGTTACTAGAGGAAAAAAATTAATTTTTAATTTTAAGGGTTAAATTGTCCAAAAGGAAGGTTATTGGTTAAATTGGTGCAGGATTTTAAAGATAAGTCATGTTTGTAAAAATAATATAAAAGGGGGTCATTTATGTACTTTCCCCATAATAAATTTATAGTTTTATTTTTTTTAATACTATCTTTTACTTTAATGACAAATCTTTTCAATTGATTGAATCCAATATTTTTGAAATGTGTTTTAATTTGTTTGAAGTCTTGATTCTTTGTTAACTTTTGAAACATTGAATGTTTAGGAGAACTTTTACATATTAAAGGGAGATTATTATTATTGATTAACTGTGACTTGAGCATTGATTATTGAGTTAAATAAAGAAAGGCATATTGTTGTACTTTTATGAATAGAAAGAGGGAGAGATTGAATGAAATATTATACGTTTGAGAAGAATAATAGAAAGAAATTAGATTAGTAATCATTTTACCCTGACCTAAAATATAGGTAGGTTATCTAAATAATATGAATATTTTATCATGACCTTTAACTTAGAAAAGCTATGTCAATGATAGAAGCAATATTTTAAGGCTAGAGCCTATTCAAACATTTATTCTACCTTAATCTCAAGATCGAATTAACTAATAAATAGTGACAAGAAAAGTCTACTATCAATATAAAATCTGAGCTAGCCATAAGGATTAATCACTTCATGGGAAAGTTTAATTTAAAAGTTGATCCTAGAGGTCACCTTAGAGGAAGCTCGATTCAAAGACAAATCTTGTAGACCATTTCAAGTGATAATCACCTTAGAGGAAAGTTTAATTTAAAAGTCAACCCTGAGGATAACTTTAGGGGAAAGCTTGATTCAAAGGCAAATTTTGGGGATTATTTCAGATAAAAGTTAAACTTTAAGGTCTACCTTGAGGGCCTATTGTTAATAATTAAATCACACCTAAGACGAGGATAGGAAGCAGTTGATGAGGGAGGACATGCGACCATTCTCTAGATTACATGTAATTCTCCCAAGATTAAGTGTTAATCACCGAGATTATATGGTAACTTATAAAATTATATTATAAATTTTTGATGTCATAAAATAATTTGTAAGTTTACATGTAAATTTTCTGATTAATCATCCATTAAACTCACTCTTCAAATGCCCTATATGGCAAGTCATTGAGAAGTTGATAGTAGTTACCAGTAATTTCTAAATTATAAAGAAAAATAATAAAAACTTTTAAATCTTTAACAATAAAATTATTGCTATACTGCTTTTTCTCTCTTAAAACTCTAGAAAGCTGACTTGAATGGCAGAGGATTTATGCTAAACAATCGATATTTTCTCAAATTTTATTCTATATTTGCAAGTTTTTGCCAACCAACCATTATCAAAAGTTTGATAGATTGATGTCTAGAATTTTTAGTTAAATTTTGTGCAACAATATTTGGTGTCGTCCATGAAAACCTTTAAAATGTCATTCCTACAAAAATAATAAGAAGTTAACCTTGCTGTTAAATACCATCGTTTCTACTTCACCAAAAAACCAAACCATATATTTGCTAAACACTAACCTTAAATTACTCAAAGATACAACAATGGACATAAACAACAAAAATCATTCTCTAAGTTAAGAGGAAAGAAAATCCCATCAATACAATAGATCAACTATATGAATCTATTACACCTCAAGAAATTTGGAGGTGACCGGTAGGACGTGAGATTAACCCTATTAGTGTATGTCCCAATTGTTGGTTTCAGGACTAGTGATCTTATATTAACTTTTGGTTATCAATGAAAGAATTGTTCTTTATTCACATATATTAACTGTTTCCTTTATATTGACATGCTCATATATAAAGAATGTATGTGAATAATCCAGATATTTTCGTTTAATGATTAAATAAAATTATCAAAGTGTTCCTTACGTACGTGATATAGATTAGACAACTATATCATATAATAAGCATACTAGTTGTCACCTAATGATATCATATGATAATATATATAGGTTGACAATATGGATATTATTAGAAGTGTATTAGTATGGATTTATAGTTTGTGAACTATTTATCGAACTGGGCTATATATTGATAAATCATATGGTATGCATGTAATCAATGATTTGTCAATAGATTACAATAGTGTGCGATGTAATCCTTAGACCTGATACGTTTATAATTAGACTCTATATGGATGAGTATATTTTATATGGTGAATACGTGCAGGGCTAATCATACCTTGTACAAGAAGTCGGTTTGGGTATACTTTGTTCATATAGGTGTTTAATTGACACTCAAGATGGGATCCGTTGACTTAACACTATGGACTGAGAGTTTTCGTTAACTCTGTCCAAGTTGAGTTTTTAAACGAATGTCGATATGATATGCAGATTTTAAGTCTATGGCTATAGCAATCATGATATATGATCGACGATTCGTATAGACATAGACATTAGGGTTTTGATATTCTATAACCCCGATTCGATCAAGATATGACAACGGAAGGATATTACCCACATGTGATGTGCAATTAATGGATGTTTACTGCAGACACTTCTTCATCGTGACTTAGGGACTATGACGCATAGCTAGACACTAACTATAATCGTTGGGTATCAAAATGTTCAAGATCGAACTGTTCGGAGTCAAAATATTCGACATTAATTCATAGTTGAGTCACGGTGAACCTTCACGGTCCACCCAATTCCCTGAGAGTTTCCATAAAGCGGGAGAAGATAAAATGTTATCCAGAGAGGGCTAGCGACCTTATGATAACTTGAAATGATAAAATAAATACGTATAATTGGTATATATATTTATTATTCTTTAAAGTGTTAAAGAA
>JAVXUL010040991.1:0-11005 GCA_035590515.1 Trichilia minutiflora
CAGGCACATATCTAACCTCAGTCAGCTCTCTCATTACACCATCATACATTTTTAACTTCACAGAACCTATCGTCTCAACCTTGCAAGACTGATTATTGCCCAAAATCACATTTCCACTTTTTAAGTAAGAGATAGAATTGAAAAAAGCTTTGTCAGGACACATTACAAGATCTTCATCTGGAATCTTTGCATCAAGATTCTCAAGATCCATTGTGATCTTGTTGAATTCATCCAGATGAGTTTTCACTGATCCATCTTCTTCCAATGTCAGCGTCTACAGCCTCCTCTTGTGATAGAGTCTATTGTCTATTGTCTTTGACATATATCTGGCCTCAAGCTTCTCCCACAATCCAGAGATAGTGTCTTCATTCAATGCTTGAATTTCTCTAAAAACACCATCACTAAGGCTAAGGAAGACAGCATTATGGGCTTTTCTGAGTACTTCATCCTTTCAATCTTGAGACCAAGATATTGGCAATCCAGCTTCTCCATGCAAAACTTGTTCCAGCCCTTGATAAGCCAACAGGGCCTTCATCTTGATTTTCCAGATGTTGAACTCGCTTTCACCATCAAATTTGTCAAGCTCCAATCTTGTTTGAGCCATCTCCAAGAACCAGGCTCTGATACCACTTATTAAGTCAATCACAAGATCAACACAACTCAACAGCAAGATTAACAAAGAACTTGAAGGAATTAAACCAAGAAAACAGAAGAAAACAAATATAGAAGCAACCAAGAAATGAAAATCAAGCAACACTCTTTACGTGATTCGGTTCAAGTTGAACCCACATCCACGAACAGACTCTTTGAGCCCAGAAGCTTTACTGAGAATCAAAGAAAATTTCTACAAGTTGAAATCACTCGCTCACCCTTAAAATACAAGAATTAGTGCTTATAAAGCACCCAAATTCACCAACCCTTTCTCACGTTTCTGGAAAACCCAGAAACCGTTATATTCAGTTATGTGCGAAATTACATTTCTGCCATTAATGAATACACTGCAAACGAAAAGGAATCAAGGGCATATCCGTCAAATCACCACATTTAATAGAATTAACTGCCTTTTTCCAGCACTGTTCTTCTTCCTCACTTGTACCTGCACTCAGCCAAGGATTTTAATTGTCTTGGATCACAATCCTACACAAAGCAGGCTTAAGGCTCGAGTTTAATAAGTCAGGTCTTTAGCCCAACACAAGCCCAACAAAGAAAATTATGAATTCAAGCTCAGAAAGCTACTGTTCATCATTTTCGTCTGTAACTTTAATTTCATGCGGACAAAATATGTTTTGTCACTTTGGTACTTTAAGCTTGTAGTTGGATTGCTGCCACGTTATCAATGCAGTGGAATGCTAGGATTTTATCTTCTTTACCTTGTTTCTCAAGCTGGAAACAATGTATATAAATACTGTAAAAGAACTACTTTGAAAATTCATGTATTACGATCAATAAAACTGTTTCTCTTCCTTCAAGTTTATTCAACTTCTAATTTGGCATCAGAGCTAAATTATAATCACTAGAAGTATTAGAAGCAGTGAAATCTCTCATGAATCAAATCCAGTCAAGACATTGGCAAGGAATTCATCATTTGTATTTCCAGCACCAATTTAAACTAACCAACAACAACTGTCGTCACTGAAAATCACAAATATTTCCTTGTATTAAGGTAAATGATTTAGAAGGCTTTATAGATGGAAGTGAAAAAACCCTTAGAAGACTCAACACCATGTTGAATAAAAATCAGGATATCACAACTTATGTGAACCCGGAGTATCAAGTATGGGTGAAGAAAGATCAAATTCTAATGGGTTGGCTTCTGACATCAATTTCAGAAAGTAATCTTAACTCTACAATCAACTGTAAAACTTCATTTAAAGTATAGAGTACACTTGAGTCACAGTTCTCTGCTCAAACTTCTGCTAAGACCATTCAACTAAAAGTTGAGATTCAAAATACGAAGAAAGACAATTTGAGCATACATGATTTCTATACCAAAATCATAAACCTTGTCAATAGTTTGGGGGCAATAGGAAACCTTGTCGATAGTAGATGCATCATTCTACTCAGATTGTCCAGTCGAGGCCGTTAGATGTGTAATCAGATACTGGAATAGAAAGCCAGCTGTAGCAGTAATCCATCGATGCAAGTGCAATGATACATAGGAAAAAATTATAGAATTTTTTTTATTAAACATGCGAGCAATCAAACAAATATATTAAATTCAAATATAAATAATAAAATAATAATAAGCATTAGTTAATATTTAAATTGAAATTTTTCTTCGATTTAAAATATAAAAATTATGAGATCATTTTCGAAATCCGTTTAAATCTTTACTATAAAATTTTAGGTACAAAATCTATTTCACAATCACTAATAATAATAAAGCAGATATTTTCAACAATTACAAGTGAAGATCAATTCAAAAACTACTTAAAATTGTTAGAAAACAAATTTTTCCCACAAAAAATAAGAACTTTTGAAATTATTTCATATCTTAATTATAATTATTTAATCGATAATCCAATCGTTCAGATTAAAGAGTAAGATATCCTAAACATACCTCTAAACTCGATTAGATGATATAATGACCAAAACAATTTCGAAGGAAAATTTTGAATTTTTGTCGGTGTAAGACCAATATATATATATATATTGATTTTATTTAGGGTTAATAAAATCCATGGTTTGGGTTGAAATATTAGGCAAAGCCCAATAAACAAATCTTCTCCTCCAGCCCAACTAGGGAGAGATCATAATTCAAGCACATCATAAAAATCATATCGGTCTTACACCGACAAAAATTCAAAATTTTCCTTCGAAATTGTTTAGGTCATTATATCAACGTCATTATTATTAGTATGTATTTTCTTAAATTTTATCTTTCTAGACTTTAAAATAACTCGAATACAATAATATCTAACACAATATGCTTAGATTTTAAATGAAAATAAAGTTCTTCGCAAGATATACAATGTTTTGATTATCATATAGTAACTATCAAGCCCCGACCTTAGTCGATCAAGTGGTAATCATCGTGAATCTCAAAAATACATCATATCGAATAGAATGTACTTCCAAGACCCGCAAGGTATTAATACCTATTTTACAACATGTTTTTCAAAAATAATACAATGCAAAAAATTTTCAATCATAAATATCAATTAACATCTGTATTCTCAGAGAATACATAATATTACAAATATTTTTCAAAATATCTATATTTCAATGAGTTCTTGATCAAGTCAAATACATAAAATCAATACATACAAATTTATTTCTGTTCAGTGGACCATGATACACATATCTGAGTCAAGTACCTGAAAAATCTGCTGAAACTTGCTTCAACTATATTATGTCGCTCCTAACAACACTAACCTGAAATAAGAAAATGAAGGGTGAGTATTTGAAAAAATACTCAATGAGTAGACCATAATAATATACATATAGCAAATGATTTCATACATCGATTACAGAAAATCATCGTAATTATCAAAAATAAAATATGTGCGATGTGGCATATCAAACATGATTGCAAAAGAGTCAAGTAAATCAATATGTATATGTAACTCCTCAGTCTATAGGATCCCCTTCACTCTCTTTGAGCTGTATGATTAATCTGCAACCCTGATTGGGGAGGTATGCCTATATAAATATATATGAGATTAGCATGCTTTAGCCTAGATATATTAGATTCCACTCATCCTATCTTTGACTGTATGGCCAATCCATATTCCTGAGTCTGTTGGATTCTACCCGCTCTACCTGAACTGTATAGTCAATCCTTACCTTGGGACTATTAAATTCCATCCACTTTACCCTGAGTTATATAGACAATCCTTATCCATAATATCACTAACATGACACACATCTAATAACTCTATTATCTATGACTCACAAGACCAAAATATACTCATAATACCTCGACCATTATTTATAATCTATAATATAGACTATACCACATCCATAATCAATATATAAAATGTCATTTGCTATTTGCTATAGGCCTCCAGTCTTCAATAAGACATCCGAAAAAATTCAAACAATAACATAACATGTGGCTGACTAAGTCTGACCACAAAGAAACTGGAAGAATCAATCAATTAATTAATTTTTATGTAAAATATTGGATGAAGTTTTCATGAAGCTCTTTACGGAATTTTCAAAAGCGTTATAATATACGGATCATCCCTTGTTTCCTTTTTAATATAATACCTCAAACTGGGAGCGCAATTGCTAGATGAAATTAGATTAGGTTAAAGGATCCTGATGAAGATACGAAGAGTTTGTGTGAAAACAATAACCAAATAGCAAGCTATCATTGAATCAGATCCTAGAAAAGTCTGAAGCCTTCACCCACAAGGGAAATTTTACTTGATACTTTTTACATATACATAAAATATTTTACACACAATATTCTTTATACCCAATATTTGCCAATAAGATTTTCAACCTGGTAAAAGGAAATGTTGATTTACTGCGTTTTAGAGTTTGGCTTCTCTTTTAAGAACATAAAAAATTATTTAGTGATTGTTTTTTATGTCATGTTTTTAATGTAATATCCTAATTTGATCATCTTATTTTAAAGAAAATTTTTATCATTTTAAAATTTTTTATTCGATTATATTTTTTTTTGGAAACGAGGAAACTTACGCACTTAATCATCACTGCGGTATCTAGTCATACTTGAGACCAGGCACCTATTCGTGGATATGTGTCTGCAGATCGCACGACGCCTGTCCTAAATCCTATTCTCGACGCAGGTATAGGAACCATACACAGTGATACCAAATACGGATAAAACCCTGTCCTAACCCCCTTGACGCTTCAACAGAGAGAATCCTAGTCTTTGTCATACATATCTGATCTCCTGACACATGCATATTTTCATCATAAATGTGACTAACCTGTTTACTCATTTCTTTGCAGAATCAGATATCTGGGAAATAATATGCCCTTTCTTCTCTAGGCCAATTAATGAAGAAGAAGATCGTTGAGTCTTCCTAATACACTCCTCCCCCAAAAACAATAACAAAGTAGAGGGAATATAATGGTATAAAGAAGAGGCCAAGGGCCTTCAAACTTTGAATTTAACTCTACCCCTGTTATTATCTTTGATAAGAAAAAAGGGCCCTCGGTTGAGAAATCGTCCCTAGAGAAGGGGCAAAAGAGAAAACAGGATGTCTCGATCGATCAGGAACTGAAAAAGTTAAAAATTGAGAGATCAAATCTTATAAAAATCGATATTAACTTTATTGAACCCATTAACATTGTCGAATTTTAACAGGATGACATCTCTAAAAGAAAATAATAATATTTTTCTCATGTCCTGGATATGATTAATGATCTTGAAAGATATTTAGCGTCTCTTATTATCGAGAAATTGGATAGCACGAAGGAGATGGATGCATTAGATTTCATTATTATTATTATTATTATTATTATTATTAAGGGTTGTCATTGTTTTACTGATATCGGCAAGCGATCTGACACAGATAAATGACCTGTTGAATGTGGGGAGAGATGCATTCATACAAAGCTTGACACATATCAACCTTCACTAAACTTTCTATTTTAGTTGCGATAGGTTGCAATGGCCAATGATGAGTTGGAACATGAGGATTGCCAACTCCATAGAAGAAATTATGAGACCCCAGAGAGACATCTGAAAAATGATTATAGGATCAACTCATAAATTGGGAATAGCACTGTTGACCTGAGACCAACATTAATGACATCGATAAAATTATATCTTTTTTTATTATGCTTAAACTAACTCAGATCTGGACCACATGATCAGGATGATAATGTCGTTAACATAGTACCGTGGTCGGGTCAGGGGTCATAGGACACGACCTGACCACATGGCCATGTACCTATTTTTATCGTCTAAAAAACACTGATTTTATCCCCAATAATTATATGTAGCGATGGAGTCTGCGAGTACGTTCATTACTCGGTTTTCAATACTTTTTTTTTTTTTTATAGATTTACTAATATTCTGCTTTGTTTGCAGGTCCGAATATGGTGGGTAGCTAATGAGGCTGATGAAACGAGGGTTTAAAAAGACGCAAAAATTTCGAACACATTACATGAGTAATAGATCTAGCGTTTAATTTCAATTCTATCTCCTCATTGTCTCCGGCTATCATGGCAGCAGCCCCCAATATCAGAGTCCATATACACGAAGATACCAAAATCACTCCCTTGTCCAACACAATCGCAGAGTTTTCTCTTCCGTTAACCTATTTCGACACTTACTGGTTCAAATTTCCTCCTGTAGAACGTCTCTTCTTCTATCAGATCACAGAGTTAACCGATGATTTCTTCAACTCAGATATCCTCCTTAAGCTCAAACATTCTCTCTCGCTCACTCTCCGTCATTACCTCCCTCTCGCAGGTAATCTCATGTGGCCTCAAGATGCCGAAAAACCTGCCATCTATTACTTCCCAAACGATGGTGTTTCCGTTACTGTTGCAGAGTCTAACGCCGACTTCAATTTCCTCTGTGGTAATGAATTTCGTGAAGCTGTTCAATTTCATTCTTTGATACCTCAGCTGTCGATATCCGATGATAAAGCAGAGGTAATCGCTATACGAATAACGTTGTTCCCAAATGAAGGATTTTCCATTGGTTTTTCATTTCACCATGCCGTTCTTGATGGAAAAAGTTTAACGATGTTTACGAAAGCTTGGGCTTATTTCTGTAAACAAGGGGAAGAAGATAACTCTTCATTGTTACCAGAGCTAACCCCATGTTTTGACCGGACAGTCATCAAAGATCCAGAAAGGCTTGACGTTTTGTACGCCAATCATTGGCTGCGAGCGTTTCCCGGTTCAGATTCAAATCCCAACAAACGAAGCTTGAATGTTTTGCCTAGCACACAACCAAATTCCAACTTAGTGCGAGCCACTTTTGAGTTGACCCGTGAAGATATAAAGAAACTCAGGAATAAGGCCTTGTCTACCATAGAGAATAAGGTCAGAGAAGACGAAGATAGACAATCGAAACAACTTCATTTATCAACTTACGTGCTTACATGTGCTTATGCATACGTTTGCCTTGTTAAAGCCAAAGGAGAAGAATCTAATACAAGTATTACGTTTGGGGTTGCAGCTGATTGTAGGAGCCGTTTGGATCCTCCACTTCCTACTAATTATTTTGGTAACTGTATTGCTGGACATCTTACGACTGCAAAAGCCAGTGATTTCATAGAAGAAAATGGTTTTGGTTTTGTCGCAGAGAAGTTGAGCAACTTGATCAATGAGTTAAAGGGAGATGTTATTGAAGGATCAGTGGAAAAGATTGTAACGATGTTGGCAGCGCTGAAACAAGGAGTAAATTTTGTTTCGTTAGCTGGGTCAAACCGTTTTGATGTTTACAGGTCCGATTTTGGTTGGGGCAGGCCGAAGAAGGTGGAGATTGTGTCAATAGACAGGACAGGAGCGATATCAATGGCGGAGACTAGAAATGGAGATGGTGGGGTTGAGGTTGGTGTTGTTTTGGAGAAGCCACAAATGAAGGTTTTTACTTCTCTCTTTGTTGATGGGCTAAAACGATAATGTTCCTTAAAATGATAAAATTGTTTGTTTTGTGAACATTATGAAGAAAAAATCATATAAACAGAGCTGTACCTGAATGCTGAATAAGGATTGTTGTAGTTTAAATGTTTGCTTTTTTCTATTTTTATAAATACTCTTCAAGCATCATGATTTCCTCCTAATCTAAATTATTATATAAATTAAAAAATACATTAAGTTAATAAATAAAAATGAAATAATAAAATAATATTTGTTTAGTAGGCGAATAAAGAATATCTAAAACTAAGCTCCGTCCAGTCTGGTTGGTGCTCAAGTAAAAAAATCCTGGTTCACGTTTGAGCCAATTTATAATATTCTTAGTCGGGTCAAAGTCAGCCAATTTTGGGCTTTAAAGTAAAATCCGGGGATAATAACATTCTAGTCCTTTATTTTACGGAAAATAATGTTAGTCTTCAAATATCAAAAAACAGCTTAAATATAAGATTAATTTTTAAATATAACATAGTTATATGTAAAAATATTAACTATATTAAACGTAAAGATACTTCAAATTTTTGTGATTTGTACAAGATTTTCTTTAATATATTTTTTTGGGGGAGGGGTTAGGTTCTCTCGAGGTCCTATAGTTGTGTTATATAGGCAAAATCACGTACTCAATTATTATTACGGTGTTTAACTATATCCAGGACTAGACATCTATCCCGTGGGTACATGTCTGCAGGTCACACAGTATCCGTCCTGAATCTGATTCTCGGCACAGGTACATAGCTCACTTACAATGGTACCAAGTACATGATAAAACCCCAATCTAACCCCCTTGACACTTCAACAAAGAGAATTTTGGAGTGGGAATTGAACCTGGACCAACACCCACCACCAGACCACCCCTATTTTTTTTTAATATATTTAATGTACATGAATAACTAACAATTATTTCCTATTTAGATTCCCGAAGTAAATTTCAATTAGATTTGAATCATATTTGAGTTAACTTTTAAATATATAAAGACCGTCAAGGATAAGGTGATGTCTATCATACATAACAAGCAATCCAAAGAATTTCATTTACTTACTTATTTACTTACCTGTTCTTACTTCTTCAATCCAGAGGAGCAAAGGTAATACAAGTGTAATGTTTTGTTTGCTGTCGTGGCTGATTATAAAGGCCGTTTGGATCCTTCAATTCCAATTAATTATTTTAGTAATTGGTAGGGAAAAGAACCAAGGCTACCACTCTGACTAATTTTTGTCGACGCCGTAACTCTTCCAATATTCTAAGTGTAAAATTGACTTTTATAAAGGAATCAAATTTTATGGGTAATTCAAGAATCTCGATGTCAAAAAAGGTTACCTCCACCCTCTTTTAAGCAAGTTTCATATTAAAAAGAAAATAGATTCGATCCATTTAGACTTTAACCTAAAAACGAGAATGACAAGAGAAATTATATGTGAGCTTCAAAGTCATTGGAAGTTGTTATATCATATTCCAAATTTCGTATTATACAAGTCATAGCTTAGGTAATTCTTACGCTGGTTAAAATCTATAGACAATGATTATATAACAACTCATTATCCGATGTCAGCATGCAATCTCTCTAACAAACACCGATTCTCTGTTCTTCAATGATCACACATACAAAGACCTGAAAGGATGTCTACTAATTATTATAAATACCAACCTCCTCCATTATAAGAAGGGTTAGATATAATAACTATTTGGATAGAAAATGAGGCCAAATACCCGAACAATATCCTACAGACATGTGGCATCCCTGACCTTAAAGTAGGAGAACCTGGTCTAGTGCCCTTAGGAATGCTATCATATCCGCCTTAGTATACGATATGATTTGAGGCTCAATGATACCCACATCAATACTAAGAAGAGAGCTTCGATAGAGAAAGAGGAAAACTCAACCATTTTTGTAAATCCATCTCCTCCTGTGAGTAGGGCAACAGTAAGGACCAGAGAACAAGTTTCTTTTTAGCTAGTTGGTGAACTAAAGAAGTATTTGAACAAATGTGTAGAAAAGGACTACATGGCTTACCACCACCTCAACCGTTAATGTATACATTATAAACCATTCATTTCATCGATTTTAGGGTTAGTGATCTTATTTTAAATTTTAAATACTAATAAAAGAATTTATTCTTTATTTACATACATTTATTGTGAAACCCGTCCCTTAGTACTATAGGCATAATAGTAAATTCTTCAAGAGTTCCCGTGCATGTCATCATATTTAAATTATGCATGAGAGGGTATAAAACTTGAAGAGTGTGTTTTAAGTAAGATTATGGTGTTGGATATGAGTCTATGAGAAAGACTGGAATTTTGACCCTAAAATCATCTCTAATTGAGAAAAAAAGTTTATCTTTTTTGTAGAGTTCGGAGAGAGCTTTTCATTGACATATTATGAGTTTTGAGCAGATATCCGAACCAAAAGTTATGATCATTTGAAGTGACAATCCTCGGAAGGAGGACAAGAGGTAAGGTATCAATACCTTTGGGAAAAAGTATCGAGACTTTTACTGTTTGAGACCAAAGATATCGATATTTTTGATGAAAAGTATCGACACCTTGAAATTATGATAAATAGTAAACAGTGCCAAACGTATCGATACCTTGGTAAGGGTATCGATATGTTTGTGACGGAGATGAAGTTCGCTTGTGTCGAAACGTATCGATACGTTGCAGGCTAGAGACCAAAGGTATCGATACGTCGTAGGCTTGTAAATAGTAAATAACCAAACGTATCGATATGTTAGAGGTAGGATGCCAAAGGTATCGATACGTTTTGAAAGGTATCGACACCTTTGGTTGATTTTACAGCCTATTTAGGCAGGGAAGGGGGATCGTCTTCCCCATTTTGAATTTTTGATTTCTCTCTCTCCATTTTTGATAGAACCACTCTCTCTCTCAACTATCAAAACTGATCTCAGCCATTCCTTTATCAAACTTTGCTATTTTGGTTCCTATGAACTCAGGACCAACATCGAAACCCAAAAACCTCCTCTGATCGGAGTTCCACGTGATGGTTCGTAAGGAATTATGAATAAAAGATGATGGTAAATAGTAATTGAGTAAGAGAATCGAGCAAAGAGGGAGTCAGAACACTTCTATCATCTTGGGTAAGTTCATCGCTTAACTCATTTCTCCATTTTAAGCATTCATTGTATATAAATCGCAAGAATATGTTTTAAAATTACTGTTCATGAAATCTTAGAAATTGGGGTTTTTCTAATTTATCATCGGTATCGATATATTAGAAGGCTTTGTTAACTTATGGTGTTGAATTGATGAGAAAGACGAGTTCAAGGAGCGGGGTTGTGAAGGATAGTATATTTAGAGAGATAAAGGATAGAGAGAGAGAGTGATCTCAATTAGATTATGTACCCAAGTATAGGTAGTCTTGTTGTAGTATAGTCCGGTGAGTCCAAGTGTCGTATCCACAGGGAGTGTTTTTTC
>JAVXUL010041012.1:0-11004 GCA_035590515.1 Trichilia minutiflora
TTGCAAGAGATAGACAAAGGAGACAAATCAAGCCCCCATCAAGATTTGCATATGCAGATCTTATATCCTTTGCTTTGATGGCTGCAGAAGGGTTGAATGAAATGGAACTAGAAAGCTATCATGAAGCTGTCTCAAGTAAGCATAAGGAGGAATGGCAGCAGGCTATAGAAGATGAAATGTCTTCTTTGAGAAAGAATAACACCTGGTTACTGGTGGATAAACCAGAAGGTAGAAAAGTCATTGGATGCAAGTGGATATACAAAATTAAAGAAGGGATTTCAGAGAATAATTCACTTAGGTTCAAGGCTAGATTGGTTGCTAAGGGTTTTTCACAAAGAGAGGGCATAGATTATAATGAAGTGTTTTTACCAGTTGTGAAACACACCTCAATAAGAGTTCTGCTTGCACTCACTGCTGTCCTAAACCTGGAGCTTGATCAAATGGATGTTAGGACAGCATTCCTTCATGGAAGCTTAGATGAAGAGATATTCATGGAACAACCAGAAGACTTCAGGACAGTGGGCATAGAAAATAAAATCTGCCTGTTGAAGAGGTCATTATATGGGTTGAAGCAGTCTCCACGCCAATGGAACAAGAGATTTAATGCATTCATGGTTGAGTCTGGCTTTAGGAGCAGCACATATGACAAGTGTGTATATGTGAAACAAACTCAACTTGGAGCTGCATTGTATTTGCTGCTGTATGTGGATGACATTCTAATAGCCTGCACCGAAAAGGAAGAAATAGCAAAGCTAAAGGATTTGTTGAGTTCTTAATTTGAGATGAAAGATCTCGGGTGTGCAAGAAGGATATTGGGTATGCAAATCATCAGAAGAAGAAATAAGCATCAGCTGATGATATCACAGAAAGAGTATGTTGACAGATTATTGAAAAGGTTTAACATGTGTGGAGCAAAACCAGTGCAAACACCAATTGTTTCTCATTTCAGTCTATCAAAGTTGAATGAGCCTAAGACTGAGGAAGAAGCTGCAGAAATGAAAGTTGTGCCATATGCCAATGCCATAGGGTGTCTCATGTATGCTATGGTCTGTACAAGACCAAATCTTGCTTATGCAGTCAGTGTGGTTAGCAAGTATATGAGCAATCCAGGAAGGGAGCATTGGAAAACTGTTAAATGGATCTTTAGGTATCTAAATGGAACTCGAGAAGTAGGGCTATTGTATGGTAAAGCCAAAGATGATAATGACTGGATACAAGGATTTACAGATTCAGACTATGCAGTAGATAAAGATAGAAGAAGGTCTTTGTCAGGGTATACAGTGGCTGTAAAAGGGTGTTTAGTTAGCTGGAAATCTTGCCTGCAGCGAGTGGTGGCACTGTCAACAACTGAGGCAGAATATATTGCAGCTACTGAGGCTGTGAAAGAGGTAATCTGGATGAAAGGGTTGCTGCAAGACCTGGGATTGAAACAAAGCTCAGTGAAGGTGTTTTGTGACAGTCAAAATGCACTCCATTTGATTAGAAATCTTGTCTATCATGAGAGATCAAAGCATATAGACATAAGGCTGCACAGATGACAACCCAGCAGACATGTAGACAAAGCCTCTCACATTTAACAAGTTCAGCTTATGCTTGAGCTTGTTGAATGTGAAGAAATTGTGTTAGCAGAGTTGTAAGGCAGATCGAGTCCAGAAGATTAGTTAATTTGTCATTGGATCAAGGTGGAGTTTTGTAGGATTGTGATCCAAGACAATTGAATTCATTGGCTGAGTGTAGATGAAATTGGGGAAGAAGAACAGTGCTGGGAATGGTCGTTTTTTCTGTTAAATGTGGTGATGTGACGGATATGCCCCTGATGCCTTTTAGTTTGCAGTGTATTAATTAATGGCAGAAACGTAATTTCGCATGTAACTGTATATAACGGTTCTGAGTTTTCCAGAAACATAAGAAAGAGCTGGTGAATGGGTGTGCTTTATAAGCATTGATTCTTGTATTTTTGAGAGAGATCGAGTGAATTAGCTTGTAAAAATATTTTCTGATTCTCAGTAAAACTTCTGGGCTCGAAGAGTCTGCTCGTGGATGTAGGTTCAACTTGAACCGAACCACGTAAAGAGTGTTGCTTGGTTTTCATTTCTTGTTTGCTTCTGTATTTGCATTCTTCTGTTTTCTTGGTTTAATTCGTTCAAGTTCTTTGTTAATCTTACTATTGAGTTGTGTTGATCTTGTGATTGACTTAACAATTTTAATAATAAATTATTATTTTAATTATCAAGTATTAATATTTAACTCATTAATTTATATTTTTTATTATTTTCAGTTATAATTCGTCAACGATATTATCAATTATTACTCCACTTTACTCGTACGGATACTTCAATTACAAAATTTATTCACATACTATTTGCCAATTAATTTTATTTATTTGAATAGTAAAATAATAATTTATTTATTTGAATAGTAAAAAATAACATAAATAATAACAAAATGAATAATTCTTAACTTAATTTTCATGTGTCATCATCCATTATTGGTCAAGAAGCATATGTCAGGAAAGTCTTTTTTTTTTTCTAGTAGCCGTAGAATGGTATGTTCCTTGTTCTTTGTCCTTTTACCTTTTATGTTTAGTTGTATGAGTGTTTTTATGCAGATTGAATTCCCTTGCTTGGAGAATTTGATATTGTACTCAATTAACATTGAAAACATATCCTCAGTGAATACTTCTTATCATACTCTGAGAAGTTTGATCGTGGAGGGTTGTAATGGTTTGAAATTTTTGTTTTCATCTTCTATGGTGAAAAGTTTGACGCAACTCCAACTTCTTCAGATTTGCAAGTGTGAGTTAATGGAAGAAGTAATTGATTCCAAGGGATTAGAAGGTGAGGCAACAATTAGTTTTCCTAAACTGTCAGACCTATGGCTTGTTGATCTTCCAAATTTGAAAAGATTTGGCGTTG
This sequence comes from Trichilia minutiflora, assembly GCA_035590515.1. Taxonomy (NCBI): domain Eukaryota; kingdom Viridiplantae; phylum Streptophyta; class Magnoliopsida; order Sapindales; family Meliaceae; genus Trichilia; species Trichilia minutiflora. The sequence goes on from JAVXUL010041012.1 coordinate 2,916, forward strand.
GAAATTTAGTTGAATTTCCATTAATGACTAGGCTTTCATTAATTGGTTGTCCTAATAGGATAACATTCATCTCCAAATCTACTTGTGAAATTACCAAAAATAAAACTAAAGAAATAAACTCGAAGTAGTGTATATAACCTCTTTTTGACACCCACCCATAGATAGTTCAGTTGGCATGAGCGAATTTGGGATTGTGTGGTTAGACGCACGGTTCTGGGTTCGATTCCTTGGGTGTATCATGATTTAATTGGGGTGTCGTGGCGATAGAATGCTGCGCTAGCCTCCTCCGAGGATTAGTCGAGGTATGCGTAAGCTGGGTAGAATGCTGCGCTAGCCTCCTCCGAGGATTAGTCGAGGTGTGCGTAAGTTGGCCCGAACACCTCGGTTACAAAAAAAAAAAAAAAACTCTTTTTGACAAAAAGGTAATTAATTTATTCTCTTTCTGCATTTTTATTATTTTATACGTATTTTTTTCAATTTTACAGTGTTATTAATTTATCCAAATTCTAATCAATAAAATCTATCAATTATATCTCCTTTTTTTCTGTTCTCTAATTAATTATGTTTTTTTTGTATAAACGATAATTGCAATCTAATTACATTCTCTAATTAGATTTATATTCTTTAATTAATTGTAGGTAGGACTTCCTTATTTGGAGTATTTGACTGTCATCCACAGGGATCACATGAGAAAAATATGGGATGATAGTCTCAGATCAAATTCCTATTGCAAACTACGAACGTTTGAGTTGTTAAAATTTGATAATTTGCTAAATATTTTTCCATCCAGCATGCTTGGAAGGCTCCATACGTTGGAATATTTAAGAGTATGGGATTGTTATTCGCTAGATGAAATATTTAAGTTTCAAGCAGTCAGTGGCCAAAAACCATGTGCTATAATTGCCCCGCAGCCAAGGAAAATTGACCTTTTCAATCTGCCACAACCGAAGCATATATGGAATATGAATGCTCAACAAATTTTAGCCTTTGAAAATCTAATTACAATAAGCGTTTCTAGTTGTCATGGTCTGAAAAGTCTGTTTCCAGCCTTTATAACTAAATGTCTCCGCAATCTTGAAAAGCTTTGCATAGCTTCTTGTAATATGAACGAAATTGTTGGAAAACAGGAAACGGCAGTAGAAGAAGCAATTATCCCTCGATTCAAGTTTCCTAGATTATCTTCTTTGGAGTTACTCTGGATGAATAACCTTGAAACTTTCTACTCGAAAGAACATTTTTCAGAATGGTCTACATTAAAAAAGATGAAGGTGTGTCATTGTTCCAAAATCAAGATATTATCTTCAGAATTGCAGAGCCATCAAGAAAGCCAACTCGATCATTTGCAAGCCTTATTCTTCGTGGATAAGGTAAGCATGAAAAAAACTTTGGTCTTTTAAAATTCTTTTGTTCGCGTATTTGTTGGTCTATTTTGAAAAATGTAGTGGGAGATTTTTGCAATTTCTTAAAAACTGTTCAGGTTAATGTGGTGCTTGTATTTTGCATCTTGGACTTCTGCTGCTCTTTGCATTGCATTTGTTGATTTTTTGTTAAATGTCTAAAATTAAAATAATGTTTCATAAGCTGAAACAACAATTCGTAATCGGTAGTTGCATGTTTAAAAATAAATAAATAAACTAGCTATATATCGACAATTGAACAAAATTTTCTTTTTGTTAGCATTTTCAAATTTCTCTTTCAATATTGGTTTTGATTTGAATTACACTTTTATAATATGTATGCACAGGTAACTTTTCCCAATCTGGAAGAATTGGAAGTGTCTCATATGGATACGTTATTGCATTTGTGGGTGGGAAATTCTCAACTTTTCGAAAGTTTGGAAAATCTGAAAGTAACAAATTGTCCAAGTTTAAAAATTTTGGGGTCATCCACAATGTCTCTTCATAATCTACGAACTCTGGAAGTATCAAAGTGCGACGAATTGATAAACTTATTGACACTCTCAACAGCTAGAAGTCGGGAGAAGATTACAAGAATGGATATTGCTCACTGCCAAATGATTGAAGAAATCATAACCCAAGAGGAAGATGAAGCAATAAATGATGACATGGTTTTCAAAGAACTGAAATGGTTGGAACTCGTATGTTTACCAAGGCTTAGAGGCTTTTCATTGGGAAACTGCACATTAAAACTCCCATCCTTGGACGAAGTAGGTGTTGGAGAATGCCCAAAGATGGAGATTTTTTCTCGAGGAATCGTAAATTCACCAAAACTTCAAAGAATAAGATCGATTAAATTAGAGAATAAAGAAAAGACTGACGAAGAGGATGAAGAAGATAATGAATGGCATTGGGAAGGATATTTGAACACCACCATACAACACATATTAAAAAAAACTGGTATATATGCATCCATTACTCATGCAGATTTAATCTTTAGACTATAGTTGATGAATTATTAAATTTACACTGAAAAGGGTATATGTTTGTGTTTATTTTGTTACAGAATGCCAAGACTTCTGAACAAACTTAAGGTATCTTGTTTTGCTCAAAGCATACTCTGTTATAAAATCATTATTCTTGAATCTCAGCCCAAATTGACAAAATTTTATTCCGGAAGCAGTACGGTGGAATGTCCTTCATTGATATCCATTACCATAAATGACTGCACAAAAATAGAAGGTGACGAATTTTTCTTGAGGAATCTCATGTACGTCAATACTCCAAAGACTGAAGAAACCAATTAAATTGATTTGGGGGACCATCTGAATACCAATACCACCATACAACACATGTTCCAAGAAATGGTATGCATCTATTAGCCATGCAAATTTTATTTTTTACCTTAACCTTGGAACTGCAATTCATGACTTCTTGATGTTAGATCCATGATTTCGATTTTGAATATGCAATTTACAGAAAAGAGGATTGAGGTCTCCATTTCTTCAAGGTTGCAGATTTGCTCAATTCATTCTCTGTCTCGTTCATTGATTCTTTAATCTCTACAAGCATTGGTACGTAAAAATGAAAATATTTAGTTTAATCAAGTTAAACCATCATCAAATACTGTGCTTGAACTAGTGCCCTAATATGGAAACATTCATCTCCAATTCCATTTTTGTAGACATGACATGAAATGATCTTGAAGAAATGAACTCAAGAGGACAAATTCCTCGCTAACACACAACCTTTCTTTCAAAAGGTGATCTTTGTTCCCTTTTTCACTTTTTTATTAATAGCTTTGTGTATGATTCCGTATGATATGATATTGATGCAATTCAATAAAATTCTTCAGGTATCGCCCCCTAATTTTGAGATATTATCAATATGCCTCGTGGATACCTTGAGAATAATATGGGAGCATGACCAGCTCAATTTGAATTCTTTCAGCAAATTACGAGTAATAGTTGTAAGCTACTGCAATCAATTGTTGCAAATTATTCCATCAATTATGCACAGGAGACTCAAGAAACCAGAGATGTAGGTACTCAATTGTTATTCCCATGAAGAGATCCTTGAACTTGAAGCTCTTGGTGACCGAAATGAGATAGTTTTCAAAGAATCGAGACGTTTGAAACTTGTCTGTTTACCAAGCTTTAAGAGGCTTCTACATGGGAAACCGCACATCAAAACTCCCATCCCTAGATGATGTAATTGTTGGAGCATGCTCATAGATGGAGATTTTTTCTCAAGGAATCGTAAATTCACCAAAACTCCAACGAGTAAAATTGATGAAGGAGAGGATGAAGAGACTTATGGACAGTATGAATGGTGTTGCGAAGGAGATTTGAATGCCACCATACAACAATGTCACCATACAACAAATAGTCAAAAAAATGGTATATATGCATCCATTACTCATGAAGATTTAATCTTTGGACTATATTTCATGAATTCTTGATTTTAGATATATATGCTTTGATACTGAAAATGTTTATGTTTGTGTTTATTTTGTTACAGAATGCCCAGACTTCTGAACAAGATTAAGGTATCATGATTTGCTCGAAGCATACTCTGTTCTGGGCAATGATTATTTAATCGACCCTAGCAATGGTATGTGAAAATGAAAATTTTTAGTTTAATTAAAAGTTTTACCATCAACAAACTTCTGAATTCAAAATTGATATGAAAGGATGAAACTTTACAAACATTCTATGCAAACTTAGTGAGAAAAGAAAAAGAAAAAAAGAAAAAAAGATCACCACATGATCATGATCATCATAGATTACAATTATTATTCGCTGTGTTTTGAATTGTTTCAGCTGTTTATGCATTGGAAATTCAAAGGCATTGCTTATATAAAGAGAGCATCAACCTCTGTCTTAAGCAACACCAAAACCAGAGTGAAACATGTAGATCGTCTTCAATAGATATTTGTAGTGGCAAAATATTAATTTTGTCTTCTAGTTTTCTAATTATTGCAATATTGTGATTCCATTTTCTAAACATTTCAAATGGGTGCGACTATATTTGTAGATATATTCATGGTACACTTAACTTTTGTTATTTTTTTTCATTTTGATACTAGTGAATTGCCTCAATTGCCCGTGGATGAAGGTAATAATTTTACCGAACCACGTAAAATTTTTGGTCTTGTTTATTTTATATTTTTTCATTTTAATTATTTTTTATTATCATTATTTACAATTAATTACTTGGAAGAGCATGTTCAACATTCACCTATTTTTATATCATTGGCACCTTTTTATTTTCATCTTTGTTTTCTCCTTCCTCATATCTATTGCTTCTTTTAGACTTCTTTTTTATTTTTGCTAATTTATCCCCTTACCAACATCTGAACCAACTCTACCGATAGAGCTAATGACAAATGTTTGTAAAAGTTCGTTATAAAGTGTTGATTTGGTATCAAGAGGCTTTGAGCTAGGGTATTGGTGAAGATTGGAGTATTTATTTTCTTACAATACGAATTAAATTACTATAGTTATGAACTTTAAGTGTTTCTTTTTTTCATTTAATAAGGATTTTATGTAAGATTTTAATTAAAGTTATTTGAGATTTTTGGATTTTCATTTAAAGTTGGTTCAGTTGAAATTTTGGGGTTTTCTCATTAATTTCGAAAATATTATCCATTAACTGAAAAATAAAATAAAACAAAATAAAAGGACACTTTAACCGTGAACTCATTCACGATAGCAGTTTGTGGTGGGGGCATTCAAAAAACATCATCCAACATAAATACCCAAAAGATGTTAGATAGATTTTCTTTCTTCTTTCCTTCCTTTTCTTCTCTTTTTATTAATTTCACACATTTAGAATTCAAGAAATAATTGGTGCCGTAGAAATGAAAGCCCTGTTTTTTCTCTGTTTTCTGCGCTCCAAGATCATAGCCCAGAGCAGTTGAGCAAGTGGCATCTGTTTTCATTTTCTACAGAAAATTGTATAATTTATTTCTCATTTTATTTTAGTTTTCATTTCGTAAATTTGCTCAAAATCAATAGAATTGGTGTGTATGGAACGGGTGATGTGGGTAAAAAACCACCCTTGTCAAGAAAGTTGCCTAACATGTAAGAATGTGGCTCATGACAGTGGCGATTTACTTTTATTTTCTGGGAGTTTACAACTACCCATGACCCATGAAAACTATCACCCACGTTTGATAACTTCCCATAACTTCTTGATGAAAGAAGTTTATAAATAGGATGGTTTTGAGGTCTCCAAGCTTGCTGAACTTATTAAGAAACAATACATCATCTAATTGAAGTTCATAAAGGCAGAGAAGCTCCATAAATTTGTCTTCAAACTCATCAAAAACTCAATGGCAGGAGGTATATTTACAGCTTTTGAATTTTTGTTCTAGTGCTATATATTAATAAGGATTGATTAGAACATATTTAGAACTCTCTACATTTGGTATCAGAGCCTTTTAATAGCCTCTGTCTTGATTTTTATAAGTTCTGAAAAATTTAAAGTTTGCACTCGAAATGTTTTTGATTTTGATTTTGATTTTTGACATATTATGAGGCTATTTTATGTTATAAATAAACTCTAAAACCTATTTCTAATTATTTTAGTTTTTGAAACATCAAAAACGGTGGTCGAAAAGTGGAGAAACAACCGGATCTTGAACCGGGTCAAGTCAACCCGTTTGAAGGTTGAAGACGACTTGTTAATGTTTACCAGTGGACGACAAAATTTTTTTTTATATATTTGTGGGCGCTGGAATTCAAACCCAACCCCCAACCTATGTTTTCAAGCCCTTACAGTTGGGCCAATTGTATTCTCGTGTAATTAAATATTCAAGAACTTGTATATATAGTATATTGTAGTTATATTTATGAATTAAAACCAAATATACATGAGAATATATTATAGATTTAATTTATTTATTATGCAAATTAATTATGTATATATGTTTTTATGTCGTAATATTTAAATTAGTCATTTAATTTATTTATTATGCATATTCAGTTGTATTGCATAAATTTTTATTTTAATATTTGTATGTATAAATGTTGTTTTATTATACATATATTAAGTTAGATATATTAATTATAAATTTAGTTAATTATGTAAATAACCATAGACAAAGTAGGACGTTTAGGATGTAAACAATTTTGGGTTATATAATTTATATTGTTTATTATTATTGGGTATATTTAGAGTGAAATATTGTATCATTAAATCACATGTCTAGAAAAATTCTGTCTAAGGAGATTGGTATTTAAGTGGTACTCCTGTGACCCACTAGTCTTTCCTGGGAGTTTTGCTGGTGTGATTTTTTGATGCGATTTTTTCACAATTTATTTACCTAAATAATATTAACAATATATTATGTTAAGTGATCTGTATAATTTTTGACAAATTAGAGAGTAGCTACAGCATCTCTAAATTAAATTAAAAAATTATATATTAATGATAGGATCACATATATTATAAAAACATAAATTGTAATTAATTATACAATGTAATAAATTTTATCCCATAGAAATTTTTATTATATTTATATGATAATTAAAATAAAATATCAAATCATATTTCTTAATTTATCGGAATTAAGAAAAGGAATATAATTTGATAGTTTTATTATAAAATTATATATGAATCTAATTAAATTAAACTTTAGCCCATAAATAAGTTTTATATTAGTAGGTTCATATTTAAGCATGATTTACATTGGTAAAACATAATATATTTAGTAGCCTTAGTTTTAATTAATAAGCATATATTTTATGCAGTTATGCAACTTACAAATTTGTCTGATATTAAATGTGATATTCCCAAACTAAGGGGTGATAACTATAAATTATAGAAGGAAAGAATTCTCCTTCACTTAGGGTGCATGGACATAAACTATGCTATTCAGAAAGATGAACCATTGATTACTTAATCAAACACTCTAGGAGAAATCCCTCTTTATGAACAGTAGGAGCGATCTAATCGCCTTAGTGTAATGTTCATAAAGACTAAGATTTCTGATAGTATTTGTGGTTCAATCGATCAGCATAGAAATGTCAGAACATTACTGAAGGCTATAGATGAACAATTTGTATCTTCAGATAAAGTACTAGCTAGCACCTTAATTATGAAGTTCTCATCCCTAAGGCTTACTACAGTGAAAGGTGTGGGTGAGCACATAATAAGAATAAGGGATATTATGGCTCAATTGAAAACTCTTGAGGTTGATATATCTGATAATTTTCTGTTCATTATATATTAAACACTCTTCCATAATAATATGGACCCTTCAAAATATCTTACAACACACATAAAGATAAATGGTCAATAAATGAACTCATGACCATGTGTGTTCAAGAGGAAGGGAGACTGACTACGGAATTGGGTGAGAGTGTATTTGTGACAATGCAAGAAAAGAATCAGAATAAAAGCAAGCATAAAGGGAAAGGTAAAATACCAATCCAAGGCACTGAAATTAAGAAGGAATCCAAGTGTTTTTTTGTAAAAAGAAGGAACACATGAACAAGGATTGTACCAAATTTCAGAAATGGCTTGAGAATAAATGTAGTTCAATCTCACTAGTTTGCTATGAATCTAATATGGTTGATGTTATTTATAATACATGGTGGATTGATTCTAGTTCTACAATCCATGTTTCAAATACCTTGCAGGGTATGCGAAACCTAAGGAAGCCAGTGAAAAGTGAACGATACATC
>JAVXUL010041023.1:0-11004 GCA_035590515.1 Trichilia minutiflora
TCCTAGCCTCCCATTGTGGGATAACATTGAGGTCTTTGATATAAATTAGTATCCCAAGATTTTTATTATGTGAGGGGTATTGATTTGTGTTATAGAAATTTGTTATCTGATTCTTGAGGTGCATATTTTCACCTTGACCAATATTTTTATTATATAAGGGAGAGGAGGAAAAAACATCTTGAGAAGGCGTAATGGTTTGGGTTTAACTAGCTTATGGTACCAAGAGTTCTATTATGTGAGGTATCTGAAGTTAGGGCTAAACAAAGAATCAAACCTTACATTGACATGTAAAAGGAAATGTGTTTCCTACTTATTGGGGTTAATTGATTAAGATTTCTATTATATGAGGTTGGTTAATTCTAATAAGATGTTGATTTCCCATTACTAATAATAACAAAATTTCAACGAAACTTTTGAGTCCTATTTGGGAAGTGTGAGATTCAAATTAAACAATAGGAGATAATATAATTAGCACATATTAATAACTTTTAAATTATTTAATTATTGTTATTCAAAATTGTTTGAACTTTGTATAAATCAAATTATTGATTAATATAATATGAGATCACTAATAATCTGTTTTCTGTATCTTTTGAGTTTCTCAAACTGATTGTTATATTGATACAATACAAAACATACACTAAACGGTGTTCTCTTAAATACATATAAAACTTTTGGACTTTTGGATTTTTGAAAATTTAACGGGACTAATTTCAAATACTAATAAAGAAAAATTATTTTCTTTACGAGAAAAATGAAACATATACAGAGAAGTTGTCCTCAATACCTTGAAAGACTTATGAAGTCAGATAAAGGTACTTATAGCTGCACGATGATTGATTATGAATTAAGTGTTATTTTAGATCATCATTCATGGATACTAAAATCTGCAACTACTTCTCATATTTGTGTCTCTCGATAGATATTACAAAATTACTCAGTATTATTGAGAGGGGAGATCACTTTAAGAATTACTAATAAGGCAACTGTTACCGCTGAAGCTAAAGGATCTTGCAAGCTTAGATTGTCTGTGAAACCCATTCCTTAGGATTATGGGCATTATCGTAAAATTCTCATGAGTTTCATGCATGTAGTAGTGTTTAGAATATGCACAAGAGGGTGTGATAACTTGAAATCATTTTGGAAGAAGATGTGTGGTACAGAATATGAGTCTATAAGAAAGAACTGGATTTTTGATCTCAAAATCATCTCCAATTAAGAAAAAGTTCTTCATCATTTTTGTAGAGCTTAGAGAGAGCATTTCATTGATATATTATGGATTCCATGGTGATATCCGAGCTAAAAGTATGGCTATTTGAAGTAATAGTCCTCGAAAAAAGGACCAGAAACAAAGGTATCGATACGTTTGGGAAAACGTATCGATACACTAGGGGTGAGGCCTAACGTGTCGATATCTTTGGAGAAGGGTATCAACACCTTTTAGAGTTGAGGGCCAAACATATTGATACGTTGAAGGCATGATGAGCAGTGACGGGCTAAACGTATTGATACGTTACAAGTATTATGTTTTATAACAATGCTAAATGTATTGATACCTTGGTAAAGGTATCGACATGTTTGTGACAAAAATGGAGTCAGTTTGCGACAAAACATATCGATACGTTATGGATGGTATTGACACCTTACAGGCTTTATAAACAGTAAATATCCAAATGCATCGATACGTTAGAGGCATGAAGTCAAAGGTATCAAAACGTTTATGAAAGTTATCGACACCTTTGAACGATTACACAACCTATTTTTGTTGAAGAGGGGATCGTCTTTGCCATTTTAACTTTTCACTTTCTCTCTCTCTATTTCTAATAGAAATCATCTCTCTCTCACTCTTAAAACTGATCTTCGCCATTTTTCAATCAAACTTCACCATTTCAGTTTTTATAAACTGAGAATCAACACCATAACCCATAAATCTCCTTTGATCGGAGTTCTACTCATCGGATTGTGAGGATTCATGAAGAGAAGAGGTACGGTGAACAGTAGTCAAAGAAAGATTCAAGTTAAAAAGCAGTTTTAAGCTCACCTACTAGTTCGGATAAGCTTGTTCTTCAGTTTTTCTCTTTCATTTGAGCTATTATTTCGCATAGATCTAAGAATGTATAGCTCAGGTACTGTTCACAAAATCCTAAAAATTAGAAGTTTTCTAGTTTATCATTTGTAATAAAAAATTAGAGGACTTTGATAGTTATTGGTGTTGAAATTGATAAGAAAATAGTAAATAAAATAGAGTTTCACATATGTTAGTATGTTAGAGTGAGAGAAAAAAGTGTCAGAGTAACATGAGCATGTATTTCATTATGCACGTACATTGTGACAGATTCTTGAATCTGTGTTTGTATGTGTATCCAAGTGCGATAACCGAGACAGGAGGATCTTCACTGCGAGGAGGATATCGAGAGGGTGGTTTCCCACCCCAGAATAGTGAGTGGACATTTTTCTTTTCCTTTGCCTCATTTATTGTTATTTATGAATGAATATAATGCTAGAGGATAGCATGCCAATATGTATATGGATAAGTAAAATGAGAAGGAGATGCATGGATGTTGTTGTGTGGTGGCTGGGTTGGCCTCTTGCTTGTGATAGTATAGAATTATTATGAATCCTTGATTGCCATGAATGTGAGACCGGAGGCCTATTGTGCTTATGCTTGTTGATTTTATGATACTGTGATTATGAGGCTGAAGACCAATTTTATATATGTTTGTGAATATGGCATAATTGAGTATAATGTTCGGGGTGTCATAATTGTTTTATGTTTTGGCCTTGTGAGCCATAGAGTATGTTTTGGCCTTGTGAGCCAGCAGTTACTCGATTTGCCCTGATGGGCCATTGAGATTGGTTTATAACTTTGTGTTCCATGTTATTGACAATATGTGGGTGAGGATTATCCATATAGCTCATATAGAGTGGGTGGAATCTAATAGACCCCGGAGTGTGGATTGATCATACAATCCAAGATGGGATGGATGGAATCCATATCTCTAGGTTAAAGCATGCTAGCCTTATACTGATATGATAGTATCCTAACCAAGGTTGCAGATCATCCATACAGCTCTAAGGGAGTGGATGAGATCCTATAAATCGAGGAATATTATATATATGCACACATCCCCAACCAGGATTGCGAATTAACTATACCGCTCTGAGGGAGTGGATGTGATCCTATAGACCGAGGGAATATACATATTTGATATTATATTGGTTTTTTAAACATGTATATATGTCATATTTCACTATGCTTAATTTTATGATTACGAGGATTTTCTGTAATCAATGCGTGGGCCTTTGACTTTTATTTTTGTGTATTTGTCTACTCACTGAGTATTTTTTCAAATACTTACCCCTCACTTCACATTTCAAGTTAGTGTAGTCGGGTGCAGTATAACATAGTTAAAGCGAGACTTCAGCACAATTTTCAGGTACTCGACTCAGGTTTTTATATTATGGTCTACTGTATGTAAAAATATTTTTAATGAAGTGAATTGATGTATTTGGCTTGGCCAAAAATATTTTATAATGTATTTTGAGAAAATACATATGTTGATATATATGTGGTTGAAAATCTTCTATTTTGTATCATTTTATTTGAAAATGAGTTTGAAAACAGGTACTAATACCTTGCAGTTCTAGGAGTGTATTCTAAGTGATATAATATATTTCTGAGATTCGTGACGATTGTCACAAGCCGACTAGGGTCAGGGCGTGACAAATAATTTGAGTGAATCACTGACACAAAAAGTGTCATAATATATACATGGGTTAAAGATGGTGATTAAAGAGAAATTAGGGTTCAAGTAAGTAATGTTGTCTATCAGGTCGGGTTGGCATGTGAACCAATTCGACCCGACCCAAGGCATTGTTCACTTAAGCTGATTTGATTTTAGGCCAAAATAAATGAGTCGTATTGATTCTATCAATTTAGAACCAGAAGCCTAATCTATAACGGACTCGAAATTGTTTGGGCCCGAATGAGAAGGATATTAATCGATGGGTTAAACCGTGAGTTAGTCTAGTTTTAACCATCGGTTTATCCCCTACAAAATAAATTAAAAAAAAAAACTACTGCTACCTACCTTTGCTAGCAGTAGTAGCAAAAGTAGCTGTTATTTTCTCCCAACAACAACAACACCCTTTTCATTTATTTTTTTTAACTTCAACTTTTTAACAAATTATTCCTCCTCTCATTTTTCAAGTTCTCAATAACTCTCAATAAATTGCAATCGCCCTAAAATATTCGATTATTGGTAATTTGAGGTTAGAAATTATATTATATTAGTATATATTATTTAATTTAATTTAATTGTTAAATTCTTTTGTTTAGGAAATTAGATTTAATATTTAAATTATTGTTAAATTTTAAAAATTAGAATTAGCATTAAATTAATTATTAGATTTTTGTTTTTAGTAACTTAATTTTTAAAATTAAAAGGTAGTAGTTTAATTTTTTATTAATTTAAAATTTTAAGTTAGTATTTAATTGTAAACATTGAATTCTTAATTCAGGGGTATTTTGATCATTTTATCCTAAAAATATATTTTTGTCGTTCTAAAATTTCATGTTTGAGTGTTATTATTGATTAAATAAACCCATGATTAATAAGTGTTTTGAAAGATTTTGGGTAGAATTGGTTAGACTTGAGTAATATGGCACTAAGGTCCTTATTGCGCATTTAAGATTTTGAGCTAATTTTTGGTTGATTAGAAAATTCAATTAATAAGTCGATTGTTCTTATTTGAAGAAGACTCAAAGACAATTCTATAAAAATAAATTTGTGTTAAATCTAAAATCAGGTGAGAGAGTTATTATACATTCGAGAGTTACTGTTTATCCAAAGTTAATGTTTATTATTATTTTTGAGAGTGTACTATTCATCATTGTTTTTGAGACTATACTGTTTATAACTATTTTCGAGAGTTACTATTTATTTTCAAGAGTTATTGTTCAAAAGAAATTATATATATACTCGATTTTTTCTCATTTCTTTCTTTCTTTCTTTTTCTTCGGACAATAGATTCTCCTCTCTAAAAACTATTTTAGTTTCTTTACAATTTCTTTTAATTGTAAACCAATTAAATCCTCTTTTTTTTTAACAAATCACTAGTACTCATCTCTAACTACATCTATAAGCTTCATTTCGTCAATTTGGTTAAGGAATCGATTGGGAGTATGAAAGAGGGACATATGGTTACTGTTATGTTTTTGGGATTTTATCAAATTGAAGCAACCAAAGTTTCCTAAAGTTGAATTTGACTCTTTTGCTACGTTTATAAATAATCCATAGCCTAGATTTCATGATTTATTGATGGATTGAAATCTTAGGGTTTACTATGCAATTCTTAATTTTATTTTCAATTATAAAACATAGAGTTTGTATATACATGTTCAGATTGTTGGTATTACAAAGTGAAAAGTTTAAGTATAAAAATAATAAATTTGATTACTATGTGTATGCGGATTTCAATGTACAATCAACAATTTAGTATAGTCTCGATGAAATGGAATGAAATTTTGGTAATTAAGTAGAATAAAAGAATTAATTATGAGTTTATAAAGAAATTGGATTTAAATTGGGTGAGAAATCAATAAATCGATAATTTTCAGTTGTGTAGTGAACGAGGCATTCATATACATCATTTACACATCCCATATTATATTTATGAGATAAGGTTGATTAATTTCATATATATATTTGTTATAGGCACGAGCAACGTGGTCCGAGAATCTTCATCACGAGAAAGTCATTGGAAGAGTGGCTCACCATCACATGTTTGTGAGTGGATTTGTTTTTAATATCTTTTAACTTTTCTATAAAATCATTTATCAAAACTTTTATATTTAATGTCTTGTTTGTGATGATTTCTTTGTTTGTGATAGATTTAGGTGATGAATTTATAATGATTTTGACATGTATGTTTATAAGTGTGTTTGAGCATAGAGATCGACTGTGAATATTAATCTTTTGATATCGATATATGATTTTGTGAGGTCACGAGACCACTATATTAGGAATAATAATTTTATCATTTTCAGTATTTGGGATTTGAGAACAAAAGGCTAGATGTGAGGTTGATTTTATATTGATGGTTTTCTTGTCCCTTTGATTGGAAAGATGATAATTTTATAGATATTTAGCCTTGTGTACTATGATTTTGGTGTTAGGTTTTATGGGCCATTATTATTGATTTTAGGCCTTAAATGCCTATTATTATTAGCTTTGACTTTGCGTGTTACTTATATTGGTTTGGTTATGAGAGCCATTATTATTGAGCTTGACCTCATGTGCCATTATTTTTGGATTTTGGCTTGTGAGTCAAAGTTTTGATTATTGATGAAGGTAAGGATTCCATATAATATAAAATAAGGTAAGCGGAATCTCATAAGCCCAAGAGTGAGGATTGATTACGCAGTATAAAATAGGATAGGTCATCCATATAATATAATAGATCTAAGGGTGAGGATCAATCACATAATATAAAATAGGGGGTGATCCATATGATCTAATAATCCCATAAAACATAGCTTATTATGGTATTTTGCCTTCATTGGTTGTGGATGAGATCCCATAAACTGAGATGACTTGATATTTTGATTTCTCTGAAATATTTTTGCTGATTTTGTTTCATGTCATATGTATATTTGGGGATGGAACTGAAGTATATTGGCTACATTGATTATGAATACTTTTGGATAACTTGTTTGTATTATATTTTCTTGAATTGTCAGCTCACTGAGTATTTTTCATTACTCACCACTTTCTCTATATTTCAGGATAGTGGATTCATATGCTAAGCATTACTGAATAGACAAGAGTTTTCAATATAGAATTACAGGTACTCAACTTAGTCTATTTAAATTGTAATTAGCGGTGGCAATTTGGGTTACAACACGATTATTCGACATGAATTCGATAAAATTAAATGGATTCGAATTTGAAAATTTTGACACGAATAATAATCGGATCTTATTCGTGTCACACGATTAATAATCGTGTCGAATTCAGACTTAACATTCTGAATTCGTTTATTCGTTTAAAATACAATTAAAATACGATTAGTTAAATAAATAATCGTATTTAAATAAATAATTATATCTAAATAAATAATCATTTAATTTAGTAATTTTATTTATTTATATTTGATACTTAATTTTCTATTTAAATAAATAGTTAGTTAAATAGGTTAAATTTTATATTGATTAATTAAATAGATTAAATAGATTAGATTAAGTTAATGATCCAATAGTATCGTGTTATATCACTTATTTAAAAAATAAATGATACGATTAATAAACGGATGATATGATTAATAAATGGATCGTATTCGAATTAAGAATTCTTGACACGATTAATAAATGAATCGGATTCGGATGAACACAAAAAAATACTGTAAGCTTATTAATACGATACGAATACGATATGTTTATCTGAATTGACACCTTTAATTATAATCCACTGAAATAAAATTGTATACT
Source organism: Trichilia minutiflora (assembly GCA_035590515.1). Taxonomy (NCBI): domain Eukaryota; kingdom Viridiplantae; phylum Streptophyta; class Magnoliopsida; order Sapindales; family Meliaceae; genus Trichilia; species Trichilia minutiflora. The sequence continues at coordinate 7,490 of JAVXUL010041023.1, forward strand.
TTGATTTAAAATTTTGTATTTTCACTCTATCGAGCTTATAATTGTAACTTTTTATGTATAAATTTTATGAATTTATATGGATTGATAATATGATTTGATATTAATTCAAAAATATTGGCTTGAGATGTTATTTGAATGGATTTGATGATTTTAAGATTTTATTTATATTTAGAAATGGATTCAAAAATAGGTTTTAATGCCTTATATCTCCTTAGAATATATTTTAACTAATATAATTTATTTCTTGAATTCGTGATGATTGTTACGTGGTCGATCTCGAGGATCAAAGCGTGACATTAATGATGTAATAAATTATTAAATTTTTATTGTTAATTACTAAATTTTAAATTTTAGAAGTTAGTAATTTAATTTTGTTATTAATTTCAAATTTTAAGTTAATATTTAATTAATTATTAAATTTTTATTATTAATTACTAAATTTTAAAAAATAAAAATTAGTATCAAATATTTAATTAATTTAATTTAATTAATTATTTTAAATTTTGTTTCTTATGTTGTTAGTTGTTTATTTGTTTATTATTGTTGGTAGTTATTAATTTTAAACAAATTTTTTAGCTAATAATTAATTATTATTGTCAGTTATTTGGATTATTATTTATTTATTTTATTTTAATTAAAATTATTTATATTATATTTTATTATTATTGAATTTAATTATTTTTGTATTAGAAAGTTAAAACTGATATAAATTTTTTAAGTTAATTATTAATTATTGTTGTTAGTTAATTGGATTATTATTTATTTATTTTAATTTAATTATTTTATTATTATTGAATTTAATTGTTTTTATGTTAAAAAGTTAGAATTGATTTAAATTTTTTTAGCTATTAATTAATTATTGTTGTTAGTTATTTGGATTAAATTTAATTAGAATTATTTATATTATAAATAATACAAATAAAAACAATTGGTAGGATATTAAGTGATAATTTTTGTTTTGACCCTATTATATTGAGAGATGCAGTCTGTCAATGATTGGTATGATCAACCATTTATACAAAGTGAATCTTCACATTTCATTGAAACGATGCAATAACATCAATCTGTTTTTAAGAAAATATCTAGGACCACAGCACAAACACATATACTTAAAAAATTTAAAGAGACGAAATAAATTTTAATTATCATTTTAGAATCAAGTAATTGTATATTTTTATTGACATCGGACAATTAGGGAAGTGTCAATGATTTATATTATACTTGTGTTACTTGTTAATTGATTGATAAAAATTAGGGATTAAATAAAAAATTTATATTATACTTGTGTTACTTGTTAATTGATTGATAAAAATTAGGGATTAAATAAAAAATTATAAGATTTAGACCTTTTGAATTTTCACATAATACTAGGGCTATTGCAAAAATTATTAAAAGTGTTAATAAGAGTTTAAGATTACAGATAGAATTCTTTTCATATTATTCAATAACGCATCTAATAACATAACTACCATTTCTCTTCTTAAAGATGCACTAAACCCACACTTAAAAGAAAATTTTTTCATAATAATTATGCTTGTCACATATTGAACTTATATGTACAAAATGATTATAAAATGATTAAACTAACAATTAATGCTATTATAAGTATTATTCTTCATTTAAAATGACTCTAGTCAGAGCTCAATCATTTAGAGAATTATGCCATCAACACGGGTTGAGGGTAAAAAAATTGATTCTAAACATGTCAACGAAGTGAAACTCCACCTATGAAATGCTCAAAAATATTTTACTTTACTGAATTTTAATTACAGAATTTTGGAATATGAAAATGAGACATTATAAATTAACTGAGGATTATTTTCAAGTTACAAAAATTATCTCATAATTTTTATCAACACTAAAAGAAACCACATAACTTTTATCTGGGTAATATTATCCAATAATACATGGCTTAATTCCTATATTATATAGCGTTGTATATGTTTTTAAATAATACATGGAATATTCAATATTTGTCAAGGTAATATCGGTGACGGTGGATAACTTTAGAAAATATTATAATAAGATGCCATTTTTATATTACATTGCATTATATATAGACCTTAGGATGAAGGTTTTTGGTTATGAAACCCTTATTATAGAATAATTTTATTTATTTTTAGATCTAAATAATTTCGAATATTTGTGTCACGAAACTTAAAGACAAATCCATTAATATAAGAAAAATTTATCATCTAATCTTTCAGATATTTTTCACTTGTATGAGATTGAATATTTTGTGGGTACTTCTATATCTATTGGTTGAGAGGGCTCTTTTTCCTCTTCTTCAGCTCTTATTATTTCTAGCAACGATTTTAATCCATACATGAAAGTTAACAAGAGACCAAGAAGAGTGTTATCATCATTCAACAAGTTTTCATACTACATACAACGTTTACACGTTGAATTGGAGACAAATTTTGATATCTTAAAATGATGAAAGAAAAATCATAAGAATTATCTTATCTTAGTAAGAATGGCACGAGATTTTCTCATACTATTAGTGTCTACGATTTCATCAGAAAGTGCATTCAATTTTAGTAATCGAACATTGAACTCATATAAAAGTATAATAACCCTAAAGGTACTAGAGATGCAACTTTACTTCAGAGATTGGATTAATAAAGAAAGAAGACTACAATAACTTCAGTAACAATTAGATCCTACAGCCAACTTTAAATATGAATGGAATAAAAAAGAGAAAGATGAAGATAAAGAATGATGACATTTAACTATTTCTTTGTAATTAAGATTTAAATTTAATAATTTTTAATAAGGTAAAGCCCAATATCCCCCTCTTTGTAATATTATTTTAATTAACTTGTTCTATTTTTTATTTATTGTTATAATATATGATTGAATGTAAAAAAATTTATAAGGTTCAAGCTGAAATATCTCCCTCATTTTATTTATATATTTTTTGGTAATTCAAAAAATATTTGATTAATTTTAATTAAATTTAAAAAAATTAAACCTAAGAGGCTCGTTCTATAAACTAAAATCAAAATCAAAAGTGAAATCAAAATCAAATTGAAACTAGAATCAAACAGTTTGATGAATCGAAACCAGCTTAGACCGACTTGTTAACGGTTCCATCTTCGATTTTAGTTAGTTCAAACTAATACAAACCATGGAATCAAACTAGACCAACCTGTCATAATTAATAATCCGAGTTGATTCCACTCTTCTTGGTTCTCTGATCTGGATTAAACCAGTCCGAAACCATTAATTCTAACCCGTTATGTCACACCTCGACCCTAGTCGGCCACGTGACAATCGCTGCGAATTTCAGAAATACATCCTATTACTTAGGATGCACTCCCAGAACCCGCAAGGTATTAGTACCTATTTTCAAACTCATTAACCCAAAAATAACACAAAATATGGAAAATGAAAGATTTTCAATCGTATACATATCAATCTCTGTACTTTTACAAAATACGACACATAATCCTCATGGTCAAGCCAAATACATAAAATGTCTTTAATACAAATTATTTTCTATGAAGTGGACC
>JAVXUL010041034.1:0-11004 GCA_035590515.1 Trichilia minutiflora
GAAAGATGAGTTGAAATCTATTGAAAAGAATAAAGTTTGGGAATTAGTTGATTTACCAAAAGAAAGGAAGCTCATTGGTTATAAATGGGTATTAAAGAAAAAGTTAAAGGCTAATGGAAGTTTAGATAGATATAAGACTAGATTGATAGCTAAGGGCTATACTCAAAAGCCTGGTATAGACTTTGTTGATACTTATTCACTAGTTGTTAAATTCATATCTCTTCGAACTATTATGGTAATTGTTGCAAGATGGGATCTTGAATTGCATCAATTAGATGTGAAAACTGTATTTTTAAATGATGAATTAAAGGAAGATATTTATATATTACAACTAAAAGGGTTTCTAGTTAAATGACATGAAGACAAAGTTTATAAATTGACAAAGTCTTTATATGGACTTAAGTAATTATCTAGACAATGGTATTTAAAATTCCATCAAATAATCTTAGATTTGGGTTATAAAATGAATCCATTGGATCATTGTGTTTATAGTTAAAAATATCATGATAAAATATCTATACACATACAGTGGGAGTGGTGAGTAGATATCAATCAAATCTAGAAAGAGAATATTGGCAAGCAGTTAAAAAGATCATAAGAAATTTGAAAAGAATCAAATATATGAAACTCTGCTTTGATTTGTATAATTTAAAACTTGTTAGATATTGTGATGCAAAATTTACAAGAGACCTGGATGATAAAAAATCAACAAGTGATAATGTATTTTTATATGGTGGAACAGCCGTTTATTGGTTAAGTAAGAAACAAGAATGTGTTGCCAAGTCCACTATGAAAGAAGAATATATATCTTGTAGTGTAGTAGTTAGCACAATTGTGTGGATAAAAATGTTCATTGACAATTTAGAAATAGATTTAGCGAGTGAACTTGTAGATATATTATATAATAACAAGTCTTTCATCTACTTGATTAAAAGTGGAGGAAATAACTCCAAAGAAAAACATATTGATATAAGTTATCATTATATTTTAGATATACTGGAGAGGGGTAAAATTAATGTCGATTATGTTCCCTTGGATAAAATGACAACCAATCCTATGATCAAGGGATTATCTCTAGAGAAGTTCAGAGAGCATGTAACTACTATAAGTTTGATAATCGTCTAGATTTGTAGTTAACATGCGAAAGAGTATCATTTATTAAGTATCAGGGACGTCTGATAAAACAGTGATACAATTTTATTTTATTTAATTATGTATATTGATCGGAGAAAAAATAGAGGACATTATAACAAGGATAACAAGGGTTATAATAAATCATATTGGATGTGAGAGTTCATATAGAGACATCAAAATGAATTTATATAACACCGGACACTTAGTGTGTATAAGTCACCTTAAAAATTAAGTACGAATAGTATTTTCTTAATTTTAGTTATGGTGTCATTTTATAATTATAAAATGTGCATACTATAACTTTTGTGGTTTGGTTATGGTATAATAAGGATGACTGGTTGTGTGTATAGGATATTCAATTATCGAAAGTAAACCATATCACTTTGATCAAGTGGGAGATTGTTAGCATAATCAAAGGTCACATGCTAGGAACAACTTGCATCATAGAGGATGCAAGTAAAGGTTTTAATGGTTCCATATAATGGCAATGTAAAAGTGTAATTTTTACCAAGGGTTATGTCCAAATAAAACTATACAACTGTCTAAATAATAGCTACCATTAGAAATAGGCAGTGGAAGGTAGAATGTTATCATCATTGTATGCAAAAAGGCCAAGATATCTTAAAGAGAGAATTGTGAAAATCTTAATTTTTAAGTGAATCGTGAAACTCTTAATTCTTAAGTGAATCTTTCTGTTTTTGGGTATTTGGATTTCTTTGTATGCAACCACCAGTCTCATGACGGTGATCATCGCTATTCAATAGAGAGGACAGTCAATTACACCAATAAATGGTGCAAACCAAAACCCTCTAATATAAAATTCTAATAAGTGATAGAAACACATAGTTCTCATTTAGGCAAATTTTTTTCATCAAATACTAACACAAATACTAATTTCACAAGTATCAAACATTTAAAAAATTAAAAAAAGGTCATATTCAATTTCAGTAGAAGTTGGTGCCTTCGAATGATGCAAACCTGAGCTATAGAACAAGCTCGAAATAAGGTCAACTTCCTCGACACAAACTTGAGAGCAATGTTTCTTCATTTAGATGGCTAATAGAGACATCATTAACTTCAAAGACAGAGTGTTTTTACGCTAAAATGAAGAACTCGAATGTACCTTTCAAACTTCGAACCCTTCGATAGTCTCGAGAGAACTAAAGAATAAAGAAAAAAAATTAGAGTCAAGGATTCATTCAATTTGGATCGTTGTATTTTATATATACTATTTGGATTAGGATGAACTTATATCCAAAATTAAATAATATTTTTAAATTTATTAGATCAATACCATTTTATCTATATAAATTTAGTTCAATTCAAAAATCAAATCCATTATCCATTTCTAAAATATCAAATTGAAATCAATTCAAAAGTTTCTCAAATTGATCCAATTATTGATTTGGATCAATTTAGATCAAACTGTATTGGATCAAACTGTTAGACTTTGCCCAATGTCCAGCCTTACCTAACATTATATAATCCTACATATACAAACATAAAGATAACAATTCAATTGCAATTTTAAAGATAAAACACAAAAGCCATAGTGACAGTAGCAAAAAAGAAAAACAACAGGAGGTAGACGCAGATAAATATGCAGACAGAAGAAAAAAAAAAAACAAGAAGGACAGAATTTTCTACAAAATTTTTCTATATGCAGTGTTTGTTTTTTTGACAATTAGAGATTGATTCATCGTTTAATCGAGCTAAAATTTTAGAGGTACATTCGGGACATCTTACTCTTCAATTTCAATGGTTGAATTGTAGTTTAGATAATTATAACTTAGACTTGAAAGTCAATTTCAAAGATATTTATTTTTGGATAAGAAAGATTTGTTTTTGTTTATCAATTTTTGAGTTGATCTTCATTTATAATTATTGAGAATATTTACTCTATCATTATTAGTGATTGTGGGATAGATTTTATATCTATTAGATTTAGGTTTGTACTTAAAGTTTTATAATAAAGATTTGGGTAGACTCCGAATATGATCCCATAGTTTTTATCTTTCATATCAGAGGAGTTTTCCATGTTAAAATTAGATTATATTGACTATTATTTTGTTGTCCATATTTATGTTTAATGTGTTTATTTTATTTCTTACATATTTAATTAAAGAGGGAGTTTTGTAATTTTTCCGTAACACAAATCATATATCTTGTAATTCTTATAATTTACAATTATTACATAATAAAATCTAAAAAAAATAATACTGAAAATTTTAACTTATATCTTAAAATTTAGATTCCAAATAATATAAAAACTCATATGTTATTATTAGCTCAACTCACATATAAATTAATTCGTCAAATAATCAATATTTTCAGAGTATATTTGGTATTAAGATGATATTGTAACATAATTATTTTGGCTCTATAATTACTATAAGATAAAAATTAAAATATTAACAATTAGTTAAAATGTGAATGAGTTTTTAAAAAAATTAATGTAATGAAAAATCTTTTAAAATTTTGCTTTCAAAGTCATGGCAAGGTAACTATAACAAACATACCATAAGTTAATTAATATGTAAAATGTATGGTGGTGGCAAATTAACTTTCACATTATTTGATATCTAAATTTTAAATAAAGTTAGGATTTTTATCATTACTCAGACTAAAAATTTTAAATATTAGTTAAAAAACAAGTGAATTTTATTAAATACTTTTTATAATTTTACTTTTAAAATAAAATAAAAATCAACAATATGAAATATTCCATCTAATTTTAGGAATGCCAAGAGCCCAAGACTAAGGCTAGTTATCGACAGCTGTTAGCAGGCCATCTTAAAGTATCCGGTGCAGGTGGCTGACCTGGACATATACCTAACTGAAAGTTCTCTGTAAAAGCAAGCAGCCCACCTATACTAAATGAAATAGAAAAATGCATCTCGTTAAAACCAAAAAAAGCGTTAAGTCAGAGCTCGAGTGGGTGCTTTTAGTAGCATTCACTTATTAATCTCAGTGCAACTTGGACAACTTCAATAAAGTCCAACGAGTGCTGCTTCGAAGAAATCATCGCAATGGCTTTTGTTGTTATCAGTGTTACGGTCTTCAATAGGGCTCAGAGTCCACTAACTCTCATTGATAAAATTTCTTAAAACCCCACAAGATTTATAAAAAATAAGCTTAGATATGACTAAATTGTAATGTTTTAGATGCTTTAATATTCATTTTTTTTTTCAAATAAAAAATTAGCAACCATCAAAGACATATTTGTAAATAAATAAAGATAGCTCGAGTTGAAACATTGGAAGGTCCGTTTTAATTATACCTACTAAAAGAAATAAAACCAAAATATTAAGGAATTGAAAAGATCGCATGTACCTTAAACTTTATACATGTCATCTTATCTTTACCTAACAAATTAAAATCAATTGTATTTTGTTTTGGTGATCTCCCAAGGACTACAAACTTTTAGGTCACAACAAGCTACACCCAAACCCTAACGATTTTCTCATCCAACTATATATTATACATGGGATTAAGATAAATTAAGATTAAATTATTATTTAGCTAAAGTAGGAGATATAGCCTATAATCTTTATTTTCATCTTCCAGGTTTTTTCTTTTTGTGCTCTTAGAATTATGAAGTTTAAAAGTAAGATATACCTTGACCCACAAACATAAACTATGAACACTTGTACGCACTTGTTTTTTTTTCCTTTGTATATATAGATAAAAAGGAAAGTGCGTGCAGTTGGTAGAAAATCGCCTGCATAAGTTGAATCTTGACGTGGATCTATGAACAGTCTTATCAATGGCTACAATAAACTTTTATTAAAGGGTCCGTAATTAATTTTAATTTTATTAATTATTGGTGGGATTTAATTCGTTCTTTTAAAGTTAAAGATAGGAGAGATTCTATATAAAGTGGGGAGAATGCCCGTTACCCTTTCAATTTAACCTAAGTTCTCGTCACCCCTTGGGTCAAAATTAACTCTTCAAACACCCTTTTTACCATTAAATTCTTTTATATTCTTTTGAATTTGTCCTCCTCAATTTACTATTGAACCAATGTTGAATCAAATCAAATCTCCGTCAGAATTAAACTAAATTAAAATAATGAAAAATTTGATTATGAAGAGATTCAAACACGGGGCCTAAGAAAAATATACTCTCTTGCCATTTAGCCAACAAAATATATTTCATAATAAATGTTGCGAGCGCGGGCGTGCATACACACACATGTATATATATATATATATATATATATATGTTAGTATTATAAATTTTAAATTAAATTACAAATTTATTTTTATTAGTATTCATAAATTATAATTTTAAAATTTATTAGTTAAAAAATAATAATAAAAATAAATTATATATTAAATAAAAATAAAAAGTGAATAAGCAAATGCATCATGAGAAATAATTTTATTGATATTTATAATTTATAATTTTATTTATAATTACCAACTTAATTACCAATTTTATTTATATTAAATAATTACCTACTTAATTTTTTATAATAAATATATTTTAAAAATAAAAAAGTGAATAAGCAAATGCATCATGAGAAATGATTTTATTGATATTTATAATTTATAATTTTATTTATTATTATTAATAATGGCAATAATAATAACAAATATTCTTAAATTTTTATTAAACATTTTTTAAAATTATAAATATAAATAATTTTCTAATTATTTTATATATATATAGAATTGTGATATTTATTTTCAAATATTTGTTGGTGGCTTAAAAGTAAGAGAGTATATTTTCTTTAAATATGTTTGAATCTCTTTATACTCAAAATTTTCATTATTTATATTAATCCGATTTGTACGATTTATAATTATAAATAATCCGATTTATACGACAGTTCAATTCAATTCAACATCATTTCAATAATAAATTAAAGGGGACAAATTTAAAAGAATATGAAAGAATTTAATGAATAGGAATTTTTAGTTATTTTTATTTGGTCTGATTTAGTCGACGGTTTGGTTCGGTTCACTATCAGTTCATCAATAAATCAAAGAGGACAAATTTAAAAGTGGTGAAAGAATTTGATGAAGGGGGTAATTTATATAAGAATTTGATGAGGAGGGCAAATTTGAAAGAACATAAAAAAGTTTTGGTGGTGCCGTTCGGTCCAATTCAACGTCATTTTATCAACAAATTAAAGAAGGTAAAATTGAAAGAATATGAAAGAATTTGATGAGGCGAGCAAATTCGAAAGAATATGAAAAAATTTGATCACCAGAGAGAGTGTTGAGAGTTAATTTAGATACAAGAGGTGATGGAGATTTAAGTTAAATTACAGGGATAATGGGTCTTGTCCCATATAGAGTGTGTCAAAATCAATCGAAGTGAGTGAATGCGGCAAGTGGTTTTGAAGGCAATTGAATATGAAAGGAAAACAAGAATCAAAAGGTCACAACTCACAACCACTAAAGATGACCGATCATTAAATGTTGATTAATTTCTTTTGAAAGGGAGGAAGAGTCATGTATATATAAAATAAGGGTTCGTGGTTGAGAGAACCTTTCCTTCAACAATAGGGTGCATATACTCATACTATCTCAATCATCCAACCTACTATTTATTAGGGTCGTTTTCTGTGCTAACTTTACTTTTCCTCATTGTGCCTCTTTTGAAAATCTGAAGCCGACACTATACATTAATCACATTTCATGTATATTGCTTAAATTAGCGAAATTCTGGGGTCCTAAGCTTAAGTCTATCAAATGTTTTTACACTTCAAGTTCTAATTAGAAGCATTACCATATAGATAATATGCATATTTCTAACTTGTTAGATACATGGTATTGGTAGACGTATGTCCAAAATTACGAATTTATTAATTAATTATTGTTAAAGAATTTTTGTATTACAAATTTTAAGAAGCTGGAGAAATACATACACTTTGCGAAGGCGAACGCATGCGTGCGCGCACGCACCCGTCGTATATATGGTGTAAAATTTAGTGTTTCAGAGTAATATGGCATTTCGCATATTCATCAAATTCTTTTTATATATGTGTGTGTGGTTTCCACGCACCGTCAACAAACTCTCATGTAACATTATAAATTCAAAATTTCATAAATACATAGAAAGGTATGCGTGTAGATCATGTAAATTATAAAATTTGTTGTTGTATTCTACGATTCTATACCACATCCATATACAGTAAACGTTTCCATTCAATTACACTGTAGTTCAAATTTACAATAACAGTGTGTTAGGTTACCAAACATGTAGGGAATGCCATTGAATAATCTTATTGAGCCGTGTTCAAGCTAATTACTGAACAGTGTCTGAAGATTATTGAGTTGTTTTTCTTCTTAATTTCACACACACACATATAAAGGCAGTTTATATATTTTTTCTAATTAGTTATTATTTAGTTTTGATTTAATTTTCATAAATGAAGTATGCATATGGTTTCAAGTTGGATCTGGATGACTGGATCCCATTTAAATAAAGAGAGAAATTGAGCTAAATTTAAATTTATGTCTTAATTAAATTTCAATTTTTGGTAAAATATATTTGGTAGTATTGACTTTTACTTAATTTATTTTTATAATTAATATTTTATATTGCCTACCATTATAAATCCATTTGATATGGGTTTTATAAAATAATGTAGATTGTTAAGTAACCAAAAACAAATTATTTAATTTTATAATAGTCATTATTTATACTTTTTTTATAATAATAATGCTTTAATTTAGACTGTGGAAAAAATATATGGATTTTTTTTTAATTGAGGGTGGACTATTTGCATTCTTAAAGTAATATGCACATTTTTCTACTCATAATACTTACCAGTTGAATTTTTAAAATTAATTTTTACTCAATACATAATCCTCCAATATTTTTGTTTACATTCTACACTTTTAAAATAAAAAGTCATACCCATAAACTTATTGAAGAGATTATGTATTGAGTAAATTGGGTCACTAATGAAAGGAGGAGTGTCTGCCGAATAAATGCTATAATTCAATTGAAATTATAAGAATAATATATATTTTCAAGTATTATTTGATTAGCTAATTTTAATGTATTAATTATTAATTAGATTATAAGTTTTCGTAATTTTAAAAATATTATTATACTATTTTATTATTCAATTGTTCGGTCGTCACCTTAAATTAAACATATAAATTTTTGTAAGTTAATTTATCAAATTTAATCCTATTGGAAGTCAATTAAATTCAAATCCACTGTGTGACTGCTAATATAGCACACCGTATTCAAAGGAGAGCGCAAACAAAAATTGAGAAAATTGTCACAATTTTCAGAACACAATACTGGATCATAATGCACTGAAAAGACTGCAACACAACAAGGACAAAAGTCCTAAATCAAAAGCTTAAAAAATACAAAATTCGAATTAAATAATTGAAACAATACTGCCAAGTGAAACAGCCTTAATAAGTCACTCTGATTATAAAATAATACATTTTAAATATTTTCTTATTATATATTATAATTAATTGACACATAGTAACGTGATAAACTCTCTTCACTTAACATTATGGGTTACCAGCAACTAACCGAAGTAGGTACAGCCTTCATAGAAGGAAGTAAATTCACGAAACCCATCAATATTGACAAGCAAAATAGTGTGGTAGTTAAGTGAAAAAAACAGCACACCTTCACGCCAGTTCGATGAAATCTTTGTCACGTTAAAGGCCGTAAAATGATTTTTATAACTACAGAGTGAAACATAGCTATGAATCACGCGCCTTCAACGAATATATGTGGGACAAAAGATAGATCGAAACTCATGGAAGGTGCAACCTTTTACGGATGGAGTTGCAGAAAAAATCAAGTGAATCATCGATGCCATGAGTAGTGATAAGGGGAATCGATGGCCGCCATTGTTTTCTGCAACTTAAGATCTTTGTAGAACTTTTTGATGAACTCCTCTGCTGCTTTATCTACCTGACTATCTCCTTCATCTTTCGAAGGAAACGGTGAGTCTGTTATTCTCAACTGCCTTACCATAGGACTCCGTCCAAACCCCGGCAACGTGGTCAACGGCGAGGCCTCCACTGTTTCATTATGTAGCATCTCGAGAACCTTTTGCACGGCCTGAACTGTAGTCACGTCGTCGTACTTATAGGACTTGGCCAAACGATGATGGTAGTGTTTGCGTTTATGGGCGTAAAAAGGGTAAAAAGCTGGGCTATTACTACAGCTAAATTCGTATTCTTTGGGTGATACGAAGGAAAGAACATCATTTGAGCGGCAACCGAAGGAAGAGTGTTGATGGAATATGAGATTGCCTATTGCTTTTCCAGCAAGCTTATTTCCTCGCTTGAGCATCAAATGGAAATCAACCATAATTTTGCTCTTTGATATGCCTGACTTTATCATGAAGAACACTATTCGTACTATGCTCCACAGTTTCTTGGCTACTACAGGTGGTGTTGGTTCTATTTCCATGTTCTTTTATTAAATGAAGGGAGTGAGAGAGAGTTTCGTTCTGTATTTTCTTTTTTGTTGAGAGGGGAGAGAGTTTGTGAGAGAGATTTCAGAGGAGAAGAGTTTTTTTTTTTGGTTTGTATGGAAGCAAAGAGAGGAGAGCTATTTAAAGGATCGGAAATAATAGTTTTTAAATACAAATTAAAATGAAAATTATATATGAATAAAGCAAATTATTGACATGCAATCTCCACTAATGATTGTTGAAAAACATAAGAGAAGAGCTTGTAAATCCCACATTAAAAAGTGGCACTTAAGGAACAAAGATGTGGGATGGAGAGTGTTTTCACGCGCTAAAGAGAGAAGTTCTCTATGTTTAACAAATAATTGCGGAAATTTTTTTTCCATTGTTATTTAGTTTCTTCGTTACATGGAACTTGTCACAGAGATCACTATAGAAGGTCCCTGTTATTGTTCTCAAATTGGTTATGGGTATAACCTAACTCCAATGACTAAAGATATTTTGTTTGCCTTCTAATTGTCGAAAATAGCCTTAATCGTGCATCCAAAATTGCAAAGTGTTCTTCATGCCGTCGTGTATTAGATCGAACAGCAGCAGCAAATTAATTGACCAAAACCTAGCAGTAGCTCATAATCATAGTGTTAAAGGTTATCCATGCGTGGTTTTGGCCATATATATCGATGCATGCTTTGGGTTCAACTCATTATTTCCAGGTCCGAGCTGTAACGATATTTCTTGTTGGAATCCTATTACATTATTGTGAGATTGATGGTTATATATACGGATATTCAAATTTCAAAAGCAAAATATGAAATCAAAGCTTTTATAAATTCTTTAAATTTCTCTTTTTTAAAATTTAAGTTTTTCACACTTTGTTCTTCATTATAATTTTATATATTCTCTTATCCTTTCTTAATCATTATTTTTTATCTTTACTTGTCTATTTATAAATATATATGTTGTATTCCAAATAAGATCTGTTACTATTTATTAGATACTTAAGATTCTATTACTTGTTGTTAATATAGGAGAAATATGGAATTCTCTAATTAAGCAATCATATAAAACTCCCAAATATAATAACAAATATTCTACTAGCTAATTAAATATAATTTAAAACAAATAAATGGTACAAATAGATAAAACACAAAGTTTAACGAGGTTCGGTATAAATACCTACGTCTTCGGGCGTCGCAGAGAATCCACTATCTTTAATTTTGTAATTTTACAACTTCTTCTGGGTCACAATATGATTACCCAAAAGATACAAATCAAAATCAAAGATATTTAATCCCAAGGGTCCTTTTGAAAAAGAACTACACAAATGAAGACTTGGTTGGGCTTCCAATTTAGACACACAAATAAATCAATATATGGCTTCTTTTTATAAACTAAAGAGATGCCAACAAAACATTAACCAAGCGATGTGGGATATATTGACATTCTCACAAATCTCCACC
>JAVXUL010041065.1:0-11003 GCA_035590515.1 Trichilia minutiflora
ACATATGTCATAACCATAATCCACAACACCAAAGCCTTAGGTAGCAAAGCTCTGTTGGATTGAATAAATGTGTAGCCCCTTTTGGTCCCCATTTGATCATTCACTTTCAAAGCCACGGAGTGGTAATGATTCTTTTGCATCTTAAGACTCATCTCAACAAAAACACAATAAGATCTCAGCTTCTTCTTCTTCTTCTCGAACCTGTTTCTTTCTCTTTCCTTGTTCTCTGTTACGTAGCCACTTCATATCTACTCTAGAAAAACCTCAAGGAGAAGGTAGAAATCATGTATAAATAAAAGGAACTTTATTTAAAGTTCTTGTAATTTATCAGATGAAATTTTTTCAGATATAGAAAGAAAAGGGTTCTGATAAATTCCAACTAAATTATGATTTCAGCATTGTTTTGAGTGATTCAAGACAAATTTTTTTTTACAAAAAACAGGAAATTAACAAGCCTCTCTCTCTTTCTCTCTATCTCTCTCTCTCCGGAAGAAACTTCCAACTGTGAGAGACAAGCATGCCTCTCAAAAGATGGAAAACGAACCCAAACTCCCAGAACTGGATTAAGGTTAAAAAACTACAAAGAACACACTAATCATGTTCTCTCCGAGCGTGAAGTTTTTAGAAGGCAACAAGACAGAGAAGAGCACGTTCACTGTTATTCTACTATAAAATAATCTCTAATTCCAACACTTCACAGATTGAACCAGACACGCAATCAGCGAAGCACAACAAAGCACGATATATTCTAGAGAGGGAATGTGAAAAAGATTTGTTGAAGCAAGGCCGAAGCCAAGGTGGAGGTACATTGAATAATGGTGAAAATAATTTTGGTCTTTGTTGATCTGTGACTTCAAATTTTACTTTTTTCTCAGTTGTTGTTATTGTTGTGTGGGAACAATAAAATATTTTCTAAGATTTTTAGTTTAGCGTTTCTCTTACTTTCTAAAGTAAAACTGAATCGAATTTTTAGGATTTTTGTAGATACGCCATTGTCTGATGTCTCTATCCAGACACAGCCCCACGTTACACCCTACCCTCCTATAACTTTCTCTTTCTCTTTACTTTTCTTTTAATATTGCTTTTTACACCATCCCTTGTCTCCCAGCTCCATTTTCTTCTCCAAAGTCTCTCTCTTTCTACTTATTTTTGCCCATAATAACTCCAATATATATATATATATTAAACGAAAGAATGATTAATTTGAGTTATACCCAATTGAAAGAAATTATTATTTATAGAAATTTGTAAATTACTTTTTATGTGAGGTCAAGATTGAACAAATATTGAATCTTTAAAGAGTATGAAAGTGGTTTGGTCTGCATTGGGGCAGTTGGGTTTTGTCTATTTGTTAGATTAGAAAGAAAATGTGAACTTAGAAGATTTGTAAAATCTATGTTGTCATTAAAATTCAAAGAAATGTCTGTAATGTTTCATTTTCATTCATAAATTGATTGTGTTTTGAAGACTTGTTTTTTATGACTTTCTTTGTTATTTTTGGAAGCATTAATTACAGTTTTCTTTTGTCTTTAATTTATTGTGGACTTGTTAAGTTTCTCTCACTACTAATGAGAGAGAGTGGAAATTGCATATTAATACTAAATAAATGATAATAATTAATAAAATAAGTTGGCATTGGGGGTCAACAAAATCACTATCAAAAATCTTTTGGATAATGACATCGCGACGAAGCAGGGATCTGATTCCCTTCTAATTTACCAAATTACCCCTTTCTAAACTGAAATGAATTTTTTAACACGGTTTCCTTTTTTAAGTTATTACAGTTGTCAAAATATTATTTTAAATTATAACTTAAAATTAAAAATTATAACAAAAGGTGAAGTATACAATTGAGCTTAATATGTTAACATAAAAATCTCTATATTTACACTTTCAGATATTTTATTTTTGTAAAAATATATGATATAAAAATAAAATAAAATAAATAGGGTCAAAGTACAAAATATAAAGTTTAAAGGCTTAAATATTGATAAAGTTTCTATAACATCTCTCTTTAAGAAGTACTAAAAAGTGGTATATTGTTTTATATTATCTTTTTTATTTAATTAATTTATTAATAATTCTTTTTTAAAATAAATAACTAATGAATACTTAATTACTTGTTACTATTAACGTACTTCACATGTATTCTTAAAAGTCACATTAAAAGATTTTTGTCATAATACATTATATTTATGTGCAAACTTAGTCTTATACCTAATTTTAAATGAATGATCGATACATATGATATGTGTATTAATCTAAACTCTCTACTTGACAACATTATATCTTGATTAATTATTTTTAATTGTCAAAAACTATTTATTTATAATATTATTAATTTGATTAAGTTTTGAATTTTATTAGAAATGAATAAAATAATATCATAGTTAACTTCTTTTTATACTCCACAATTTAATAATACAACGAAAAGAATAATTATTGAAAGGTTTTATTTGCTTTTATCGTAATTGACCGTACCAAATTAAATTACCTCCTAGATGTCTAAAATATTATGTCATATAGTGTGTCACAAGATACTCATATTATATCACATCATACTACAAATTCTACACACATGATCTAAAGATGGTATGATGCAAGTGTAAATCTAAATGTTTATATATATATATATATATATTGCTATTACTAAATATATCTTCCTTATATAATTCTTTCAAGATTTAACTTGATTTTTGTTGGGCAGTAACATATATAATTACTTACGATTACGATCACATGACATGAAAATCTAACATGTCGACATACACAAGGTCTTTTTTTTTTTAATAATATTATGAGCCAAGAATATTCGGGAATCAAAATATTGCAAGAAGATACTTCTCATTGGCAGCATTTGAATGCTTTATTTTTAGGATTTGTTATTAAAATGACAACTTTCGATAGAAGTTTTAAACATATACTGAGAATATATTATCACATGAAACATTAAGAAAAAAACATAAAGACAGATATGTTTACTTATATCATAATGTATATGACCTTGGTCAAGATTACTATCATTAATTGGCTTATCCTTCATTCAATCCAAGACGATTAAAACTTAAGAGAATCATAGTTTACTATAATACAAGTTTTTAAACTTTCTCATCCTAAATATATAATTTAAAACCTGTGCTTGCACCTATCCTCGAGAGAAGAAAGAAAATAGCACCCTAATATAAATCTTTATAGGAATTTTACTTGTCAAACAAAAACATAGCATCCGGTTGAATTTTCACATTTTCACTTGGGGTGTCTATTTATGTCAAATAACTTTCCAATTCTTATTGACTGTAAAATTTAATATTATAAAAAAAATTTAGCAATTTTAATAAGAATTAACTTTAGAATTTAATATTATAAGAACAGTTTAGTGATTTTAATAAATAAATAAAAATTTAAATTTCATTTAAAATTGATAGATTTTAAAGTAACAATAGTTATGTTCGTGAAATCATAAGATTTTAAATATTAATTAAAAAATGTGTGATACTCACTAAAAGTTAATACATGATGATATGGGTTACAACTTTCAACACTAATAATTTTAAGACGTGGGACACACATTAACAACTTAATAATGCGTAACACAAACTCATATCAATAATTTGATAATATGAAATACAAATTCAATTTCAACACTTACAAAGACAATTTAATAATATTTACATAAATTTAATTTAATACGAAATAAAAATGCATTCAATTTACAGATAAATATCATAACAGACCAATAACTTAAAATCTGGAGCAAAAATTTAACTTTCAGTGCTGTTTATGAATGAAATTCTAGTGTGTATATATATAAAAAAAAAAAAACAATTATCCAAAAGAAATTTTCCAAGATTTGTAAGACCAAACAAAATTTTGTCGTAGTTGGTATGACTTAGATCATTTAATGGCTATATCTTTGAAATAGTAATCGCTCGATGTTTACATTAAAAATTAAAAATAATCGATATTCACATTGATATATTTTTTTCTTTTGGTTTAAACGTTAAAAAGGGAGAAAATCTTTTGATGGAATAAGTGGGAGATTTCATGGGGACCATTATTATATGTTTCTCTTCTCTCTTACGCAAGTAATGAAATGAAAGGAGAGAAAAAGGGCCTTTCGTTTTTGTTTGATAGCAATCGGTAAGTAAAAGTTGTTAACAACAAAAGGGTAAGGATTATATATAGAGAGAGAGAGAGATTACTTTTTATCACAATTCTCAAATTTAAAAAAAAAAAAATTAACTTTTATAAAAAAAAAATATTATTATAAAATCAAGAAAAACATAACGAAATAATTTGGAAAGAACACGTATATATGTATCTGTATGAAAGTATTCTATATATAGCGTGTAGGGAAAAATGTTTGAAATTGTTTTTATGTGTGTCGGCCATGTGGGTTGTGGGTTTTGTTTGTTTTTGTTGATAGCTAGCTACTTGTATATTAAGCTTCGCACTCTCTTCCACAATCACTTTCTCTAACAACAAAAGTCAGTTGGTTTACTTGTCCAATAAATGATCATCATATGTTTTCTTTTTCTGTCTAGACTCGAATCCGAAGAACTGCCTGTGGCTATCTATATACATTCCTCACATGGCACCAACTGCCGGTGATCGATTGCTTCTTTGTTAATTTGTTTCCCTCTCAACTTAACACTTCTCTGTTTTTATAGGGTTCTTTTCTTTTTATGGTATGCATCATATCCTTATAGAGGCGTACAAAATAACAGTAGCATTTAAAAAAAAATTGAAAGGGCATGTTTTGTAAGTATAGTTATTTTTATTTAATTATAAAAATATTTGATAAATATTAATTTTTAATAAAATAAATATTTTTTATATTCTAAAATTTATATGCACGCACTTTATTACTAAAACGGTCACTAATTATTTAACGTTAATTCAATTACTTAATTCATCAAACAAAATTGAAACGGGTGATATTAGTTTATTGGTGATAATTTAAAAGACAAGTACATATATATCTTTTTTTAATTTTTTAATAAATATTTAATATTTTAATTTTTATCTTATAATAATTATGTAACTATAACAACTTAATATCAAAAATATTAATTCTTTTACATGCTACATATTTTTTTCTTTTTTAGTGCTAGTCAAGGTTCCACCAAAAATCTCCATATATGCATCTTCCGTATCATGAAAATTCGCGCATCCTGTGAATATGTGTAATTCTGTAGCCCAGAAATTTGCACTGGATTGGTTTCATTGAGCCATGTGATGCTCTCTGACTCTGCCTGATTCTTTTTGGTCTCTTAATCCAGTGGCTAGATTGATCTCTAAGAAAAGATCTTGATTCATCCATTAAAACAAAAATGCTGCTCTTAATTTAAAAATAACTTTTCAGTAGACAGTAGTCAAATAAATTATCCTTCGGATATTACATTTAATATTATAATTTTTTATATATACATAAAAAAATTTAATTTATTGAATTTCGAATTAATATTTAACAATTATCTAATAAAAAAGACGATTAAAATAAAATTAATGGCCTAATTCTTTAGACAGTCTAATAAAGAAAATTTTATGATTCAAACTTTAATCCAATGTTAACTAACCGTCTAATCAATCATTATCATCAAACCACTTTTAAAATTTTTTTAATATTATAACATGCTAACATGTACAAGATTATTGGTACATTTTATGTTAGTAAGACGGCTTGTTATGGTAATACTAACATTTACCATGTGGGTTATTAAAACCTTTATGTAATAAATAATTTTTTTTAAAAATATTTTTTTAATAAAAAATTACAATTTACTTACAGAATTTAAAACGCATTTTTTAAAAAAAATTTTGATATGTTCAACGTACTCATTGATGCTGTCTAAGATTTTTAAAATGAGTTTGTGCAAGTTAGTGCTAATTTTATAATCCGATCAGCTCAATTAGATGCCAATAAGAGAAAATATAGATAGATAGATAGATATAGATATATAATATTGTCGGATAACTAAAAATTTTGGTTATAAATTTGTTATGATATATTCAATACCATAACAAATCTCACGTATTATACATCTAATAAAAGTCAGGTTAATTGTTTTTGTTTTTCATGTTCTATTTCTTTAATAGCATAGTAATTTATTTGATTTCTCTTAACTCAAATAATTCCTTTTATTTCAGGATTAACACACGCACACGCAAATTAAAAAAAAAAAAAAAAAGTTTGATTACCCCTAGTTGTCATTGGATTTTTCATTATTCAATAAAAATGACTTCTTTTAAAATTCTATTATTTCTCTTCCGACAATAATATTTTAAGCATATCTTGGTATATATTCAGATTTTTTTTAACACCCAAAAGTTAATGAATTTGACATTTCTCTGAAAATTGAGTTTAGGTACTTGATGCAATACACAGCTCAAAGAATATAAAAAAGAATTTTTTCTCTCTTTCTAACATTGTCATCTTATGCCTTATATTGCACCAAATATTCTTTTCCTCTTTTTTTTCCAAAAGAGAAAATCTAATTATCTTAATTTGAATCAAATCTTGTATGTAATCTCCTCTTAATTATCATCTACATAAAATAACCGTGTAGAAGCCGAAGGCATATCTAAAAGAAAATATATACCTTAATTTCCATAACAAGGAATCATTTTGTGGATATCTCAATCTTTATTGAGCCCTCTAATATGTAATTATTCCATATTGAATTTATAATTTTTTTTACATTTTTATTGTAAAATAAGTTTAATTGAGCTCTTCCATGAATTTCATTTGAGCTCCAGATTTCTTATATGACTCTAAAATTTTAATTAATCAATTACTATTTATTGCTTGGACAAGGAGAGAGTCTTGAGTACTTTAGATAGATATTTTTTTTTTTATTAAAATATACCAAATTACAAATAACCAGAATTTGATAGAAAAGTATTATATTTTAATAATAGTCAAAATTTTTACTAATACAAATCTTGTTAATACTGGATAAAATTTACAAGGTCAAAATGAATATGGCAGTTTTATGTATAACAGTTATGATAAGTTTGAGATTTGTTTTATAAAGTTATATAATAAGATATAATCCGAGTAGTAGGTCTAATTAGGTATTTTGAAATATATGAAACAAAAGATAATATGTTAAATTAGAATTAGATAGAACCAAATTATGGACCGTAAATTTCTCGTTTATCTAATCATCAACAAAGGAAATAGAAATGGCAATGCTGGCCTTTCATTTTCTGTTGAGTCATATAGTGCTCAAAGAAGAAAATAAAGTACAAATTGAATTAATTTATTATTATTTCTCTATATTAAATGGTTATGTTTTTTGGCGTCAAATCTCTCTTACCCAATAGTGCAAAGATACGATTCCCATTTTTCTATATTATAAGACTTGCGGTTCCTTTTGTCTCTTTGTGTTGAATGTTGATGATGATAATTTTATTATAATTATTTTTATTTTTAATTTTTTTTATTTGTTCATTAGATTGATTTATGATTTACTTTTTTGAAAGGCATCATCCTTGACATTTTGGACATTCCATTTCTTCTTCTTCTGTTTTTTCATATACTTTTATTTATATATTTATTTATTTATTTACATAAAAAATCATATTAGTAAAACAATTTTTTTTTATAATCCAAGTATCTGGACCAATTTATGCACACCTCGATTAATTTTGGAGAGGGCTAATATAGCATCCTACCGTCGCGACCCCCTATTAAATTACAGTACACCCCAGAAATCAAACCCTAGACCGTACGTCTAACCACACAATCCAGAGTTCATCCTTATTAACGGGACTAATCACAGATGGGTTGAGTAAAATAATTTTTATCTAATACTAATTAATTTATATTATTTTTAATTTTAATTATAAAACGATCAATTGCTGATTTTCTTGAAATGAAAAAATGAGTGATATATAGAACAATATTCAAAGAAATTAAATAGTGTAATTGTAAATTCAAATCAATCTAGCATAATAATATTCAAATTTATGTGGGGTAGTTGCAAAGTTAAAAGGAAAGAGATAACTTAATTAAAGTAGGACGGTAAAATGTTCGATATTTTCCTATAGCTGTGAATTATTCTTATTCTTGCTTGACATGTTAATAAATAATTAAATATATCATAATAATTAATAACCAATGTTAAATAGTTGAAGTAGGAAAACTTTTTAAAATAATATAAAAGATTTGGGCAAACTTGTTCACACTAAACCAGAGCAGGCTTCAATTAAATGCATTGTATTTAAACAATAAAAAATATTATAAAATAATTACGTGCGAAATATATATAATATTTTTCAAAAGTAGAATAAATACAGTAGTTTTAAATATAGCTTGAATCATTATGTTCAATTATTTTGATGGTTTTACATAATTCAATAAAATATGATTGAATATCATCAAATTTGATCAAAATCCTGTTGGTTTGAGTCGAGTTGATTATTTGAAAAGGATTAAGATATATTTTAATAAATTATACCTAATTTATAATTAATTAGAATTAAAAGGTTCTATGCCAAGTAAGCTCACAACACATATTTGTGCTTTTATTTGTCATCTATGGGTGAATTAACCAAGAAAATAAGATATGATTCTTAATACATAGAGCCAACTAACTGGGTTCCCTTTTTAACTTTACCCAAAGTTTTAATTATTGTGGAAAATGTAATTCTATTCAACACTTTTGGCAATTACTTTATCTTATTACAGTGCTGCTACTAGCTGTAAGGAGTCATAACTTGTAACTTAAGAAAGAAAAAATGAAAAAGCATCAATGATGGGGGTAAGACAATGACCAAAAGGTAGTAATATTTTATTTAGAAGATAAAAATGTAAAAATAAAAAGCTTAGAACATCTTCAACGTATTTTTATAAATTATCTTTTTTGAGATGACACATATATAAAATATATATTATAAATATAATTATGTTCTTCAATATATTTAATTTTATCCATTATCAAGTTTACATGATAAAAAAAATAATTCACATCTTCAACTTTATCCTCTATTTTTAGAGGGTCTTGTTGATAATCATGTATTACTGACTTAACAATTCATTTATTTTATTGGTGGTTAAAGGAAGAAAAAAACTAATTTAATAATTTTATAAAATAATAAATAGCAATTAATATCCACGTTAGATAGTAATTTTTGAAGATGATATTTATTAATGTTGTGTAAGATTGTATCTCTCCACGTTAATGATTTAATATATTTTTTATGAAAACAATCCATTTACACATTGGATAAGCTTTTATATTACTTTCTTTTAAAATTATGATTTGAAGTTATCCTTATACTTTTATATACAATAACAAAATTAAATATATTTCTTTTTATGGTTGTAACATACATTTAATTAATATTATAAATAAAAAATTAATTTAACACTTATAATTTTATTCTATTATTATAATATAATGATTATTAGACATTAACAATGATTTAGTAAAATTATGAGAATTATTTTTTAGATTGTTCAGTTTAATTATTGAATATGCAATTAATTTTTACTTTTATGAACAAATAAATAAATATTTTTAATAATATAAAATAAATAAATTACTGTATCAAAATTTATTATTATATATAAGAGTATAAAAACCGTTGCAATTATTTAAAAAAAAAAGTGAAATAAATAATTATTTTTTATTCTCATCAATTCAGTAAAATATTATCGAATCTTGAGAGAAATTAATGATAATAACAGTAAATTCGTGGGAACAAGTCGTGGATTCAAAAGCTTGAAAATAACTTTGGGTCCGTTTTATCGTGCTTATACTTCTTTTATTAACTTATAAAAAATATTTTTAAAATATAATATTATTAAAATATAAGCTATTTGGTATTGGTGCACAGCTGCAATGCAGCATCCCAAAGTTGCCCTTTATTGAGAGAAAAATTATTAACGAGTGAGATGATTTGATCATCAGGATGTAGTCTGATGATAGTGATGATGATAATGATTTGGATAAATATTTTGAATTTGATTTTAATTATATTCGATATAACAGTAAAAACGCTAAAAATAAATATTGTTCTGTAATTAGGATAATTAATCTTAGGATTCAAATGCATGTAAGTCAAAAAAAAATTATAAAGATTTTGTTTAAAATATTTAAAAATTAATTTTTTTTGAATGATTAAGAATATTTGAGATGGTTATTATCTTACTAATTTAAATAAATAAATTATTAATCTTCTTTTTCTTTTATCAATGATGGATGGTTTTTCTTTTATATTTATATTACCCATTTGATTTTTTTCATAAAGCAATAAAGCATAACATCCCTTCTCCGTATATGTAAAAAACACAGACACACAAACTATTTTCCTAATTCAGTTGAACTGTATTTCTTTCCATTACTCCAGTGAAAATGGATTTTGTGTCAGTGTTTCCGGTTCCTCACGTCCCCATGTTCTGATACGGAAGCCCACGTTCAGAAATCAGATGTAGAAATCTTCGTGCACATACTCAAGGTACAGATTATGTATACTACTGTTAATATATATATATATATATATTAGAAATCATTCGTGTATAAATTTGATATTTATTAATAAACGAACTTGTTCTTTATTTACATAGATTAGCTGTTTCTTTGATTTTTCATACAAATGAATATTAAATGTATGTAAATTGTCCAGATAAATTTATTTAATTATTAAATAAATTATCAAATCGTTCCCTACATACGTAGTATTGATTGGGCAACTATATCGTACAGTAGGTACACTAGTTGCCGCCTAATGAGATTATATGATAATATATGTAGGCTGACAATATGTGTATTGTCATAAGGATATTAGTGTGGATTTATAGGTAGTGAACTATTTATCGAACAGGATCGAATATCGATGAATTACATGGTATGCAGGTAGTCAATGATTCATCGATAGATTGTAATAGTATACGACGTAATCCTTTGACCTGAGACATCTGGAATCGAACTCTGTATGGATAGGTGTATTTCATATGGTGTATACGTGCAGGGCTAATCACGCCTTGTACAAGA
>JAVXUL010041076.1:0-11001 GCA_035590515.1 Trichilia minutiflora
AAGAATAATCACCCTTTCTTTCCCCCCGATTATTCTCTTATAAAAAGAGATGATCTCATATCAGAACTCTCCCCAAACATCTTCAGTAGAGAGTGATAGATATCGTGGGCATCCTGTATGTCCTCATACTGGATCTGTAAGTCATTACTTATCATAGCCAGCATGTACGATCTTACTTTAAAAATATCATTCTTTCATCTCTGGAAGATCTCTCTCTTCTCAAGAGATACATCAGTAGGAAAGGTTTTAGGTAAGGGTTCATAAATCACATAGGCAAGCTTTTTGGAATATATAACTACTCTAAGATTCCTGTACCAGGCCTTAAAGTTAGGTCTGATAAGTTTATGTGTATTGAGGATTTTAGCTAACAAATTAGCCATTGATTTTATATCACTTAATTGAGTTCAAAGATATGTGAATGTGTAGAATAGGAATACATCAATATGTATTAGTGTATATCAAACTATTTAATTTTGGACTTTAAATTAAATAATGATCCCACTACTTAAATTAAATTCCATATTCTCTTAATATTATTATAATCTTATTACAGTTTGTTAGTGGGTGATTATATTCTTATCAAAATTATAAAATCCTACCTAACAGTTATTGATTAAATAAGTCTAATAAGTCAAAAACACATTTCTGTTTGTAACTCATTACAAGGTATAATCAATCAACCTCTAGATTCTTACACCTCACCTAATAATTATTGGTGCTTAAACCTAGTTAGGCTAGACCCAATGCCTTTTCTTAAATAGGTAGCAATTAGACCCCTCACTTGACAGATATTAAAAGTCCAACACACCCTATTAAGAAACAAGTTAACTAGATTATGACATCTTGTGAGCCCTCACCTGACAATTATTGGGTTATCCTATGCATAAATGTCAATAACCTAGTGACTATATTAGAAGGTTTAAACCTTATATGTATTAAGAGAGAATTACATTTAGGTCTCATTTTCTTATTCAGTGATGAGATTTAAATTTTATATCATTTCTAAAATGATATCATTTTTAAATCTTAGTCTATTACTGATTGATCATATCAAAATAATAAATTAATAATATTAATATATGTCATTTAATTACTCCCACTAGAATTCTACTAATTCTAGATTAATTAAAATTTAATTAGAATCATTATTCTTTTAAATTTCAATTCTGAGTAATTAATATTCTTTTTCTATTCAAATGGAACAGTTTCAAACTTAAATTTTAATTTCATTAAATTAAAATTTAATAACAGAAAATATTAATCAATATTAGTGTTAATGAGAATAGTGGCTTAAGAAACTATATCAACAATTAATAATTATTTCTTGATTAAAATTTTTTGAACAACTTCAAAAATTTTGCATTTTGGTCCTTATAGGTAAATTATGAAAATACCCTTCATCAAGATCGGGCTTGATTGATTTGTCGTTTTCATATTTTTTTCAATAAAACTCAATAATTAGTGATCAAAATCACTCAAAAATTGAGTCAGGGTGTGTCCGAAGTTCGAAAACACAAAAAAGGGCAAAAAATTATTTTACGAAAAGAAAGAGGCATGAGATGCGCGTACGGCAAGGCAGTATGGGTGGCGTGTGTCTCTCACGCGCCCGTCCAGTAGTAAGCCACGCGCTAGTTTGCTAGTAGCCTGACTGGCGCGTGCAAGCATGGAAAATGGCCAGGGGCCATTCTGCCCCCTGCCCCTAATTTTGGTTTTCTTTATTTCTCAATTTTCAAACATTTCCAACACAAAACCAACATTTAAATCACTCCATAATACACCTAAAAACATTTCAAAACATCCCAAACACATCAAATTACCCACCAAAACATGTTAACAACCACTGGAAACATAATGTAACACATTAGCCAACATACCACCTGATGACTCCAAGATATTTTTGATGATTATATTATGGGCTAAATAAATTAAGTTATGAGACTTTGATAATGAAATTGATAGTATATTGATTCTTAATTTATTCTTGGTTTTTGATGATGCTAATATTAATAAGAAGTAAAAACAATATATACATATGATTATCTTAATTTTATATGGACTTATATGTGTTGATTTTTAATGATATACGGACAAATATATTTCACTTAGTTTTTGGAAAGACTTGTACGTTTTTGCAGGTGAGAAAAATAAAATCAAGTGTCAAGAAAGCTTACTAAGGCACAAATGTATTGCCACGTTTAAGCTACAGTGCAAAATCAGAGCTCGAGTTTCGGAACCCTACTTCAAACGTATCGATACCTTCCATCAACCAGCAAACATATCAGAACTTCTACTAAACATATCGATACCCTAGAGACGTAGATGTGGTCGCTCACGTGAAAATGTATCGAAACCCTGAAAACTTCCTAAAACGTATCGATACCCTTGGATGGGGTCTTCAAACGTATAGATACCCTGAGGCTTGGATCAAGCACCTTAATAACGGACTTCATCTCTTTTATATCAAATCATTTTGATATGTTGGATAACGTATTAGTACCTTCAAGCTCAGAAATTCAAACGTATTAAAACTTTAAGACACGTATCGATACCCTTGTGAAAATCAAGTTTGTAACGGTTAGTTCAGAGACATTCAATGCCACTATTAATGCAAGAAAAGAGAGCCGTTGGGGAGAAATTATTGCAGATATATAAACAATAAGTTTTGAAGACAAAAGAAGCTCTTGTGCATTAAGAACGAGTTCATCAAAGCAAGAAAACATTCCTCAAGAATATTATTATTCTCTTTGCATCAACTGATCTTGTATTTAATTTTCTAGTAAGAGAAAGTTTGAATTTATTACTCATCTACTCTTGTGAGAGTTTAAATTTTTATTATCTGAAAAACATAATCTGGGTTACTCTTCACCTAATTAAAAAGGAAGATTATATTGGGTTACACTTCACCTATTGTAAAAGAAAGTTGTATTGGTGGTTGCCCTTCACCCGTTCAAAGAAGGCATTGTATTTGGGTTTCTCTTGACCCGTAAAACAAAGATTTAGTGATCCTCGGTGTGAGTGGATTCAACCGAGAAGAGTGGATGTAGACGGATTGTCAAACCACTATAAAAATTGAGCGTTGAATCTCTGCATTTTTACTTTCTTATTCTTTATTCATTGCATGTGTATTTAGTTTTTAATCGTAAAAGTTTTAATTTTCAATTCACCTCCTTCTTGGAGTTTGCCAACTGGGACTTCGCCACCATTTTACCACATATCAACATTTCCATCAAACCAACACCAAAACTCATTAATATATGCACAAAACAGAATTTCACCTAGGCTCTGATACCATTTTCATGTGGGGTTTTACAAGAAAAGCTATAGGATCCTAAATTCAAATTTTCAAGCATATAAACATACCAAACCATTTAGCATGCAAAGCACTTAGGGTTTTGAGATCTTTTACCCAAATGAGCCTTCTCCACCAAGCTTGAAGTCTCTCCCAAGCCTCCAAGAGTATCCACACTCTAGCATGATGATGAAGATGATGATGAATGGTGTTGGAAACTTAAGCCCTTCCAAAAATAATTTTGCAAGTCTTTGGCAAGTATGGGCAATATATCCACATATATTTACATATATACTTGCTAGGGCATATCTCTAATAGAAGTGGCAGCAAGCATTCCCAATCATTTCACACATACTTGGCCTACCAAAACTGACTTCAACCAATTTTTCACCAAGATTTAAGCTTATTTCATCATTCTATCATCACATGTCCATAATGTACTCAGCCCTAATGCTCTGATACCATTGTAAGTTTCTAACATGCAAAGTTCCCTAAAAATATCAAATATAAGGTTGCATTCTAAGGATCTAGGAATTGAGCAAAATGGATAAATTTAAGTTATATGAAAATATACCCATTTCCATTCTTTTCTTGAAATTGTATTCAAACTTTTTGAAGCTTTAGGAAGCCAAATTAGCCTTTCCTCTAAAGAGTGATGCCCTTGACACTTGAATTCCCTCATTGGCTTGACAAGAAACTCAACTAAAACACTTTTGATTAAGCTAGGTTTCTAGCAAAACCTAAGGTTTCCAACACTTGGAAAAACAACTTCAACACATGAAATTGCTCCCACATATGTGTAGATCACTTCTCAAGGATCAAAAGCCTTATATTTATTGATCAAAATGATCAAAAATTCATTACCATCTCATGGTATGAAAAATTCAGATTAAGGGAGAAAACCCACTTATTTTCATGTTTTTCTTTTCTTTTTCATCAATTTTCCATCATAAAATGATCCTTAATTATGTATATATATTTTTCACTTAATTAACATTAAATTAAATGAAAAATAAATGAAAAAGAATGGTGCCAAATGTGTGGTTGAGATGGAGACACCTCTCATGCATATCCACCTTCCATTTGTCTTTTAAGTGTAAGGTCAAGATTATGTTACTTGTTAAATTTTCATTTGTTAGGATGAAAACTTAACACATATCACTTATACCATACATAAGATTAGGTTAACCAATCAAATTGCCTTAGTTTAATATACTAAAGTAATGCATAATCAAATTAGGGAATTTTAGAGTCAACTTATAACAAGATTCTATAGGTTCACTATAAAGCTGACAGTAGATGATATGACTGAATTAAACTCTTTAATTCTTTTCATATCTTGAGTTGAACTCTTTAATTCTTTTATTTAATTAATCTTTATAAGATTAATTAAATATGTCCATAGACCAATATTGACACCTAGCCATACAATATGGTCTCCGAATTACAATGAATTGTAAAGCTTCAAGATTGAACCTTTTCGTCATCAGTTATTGTGTAATTCAATCCTTCCATCACACAATACTCCGATCGAATTAAGGGTATACTATAATCATCAAACTCTTTTAGATCCAATGCTATGTATAATAAATAACAGATTATGAATCTATTTTGTGTTACCATTGAGAGCACACTTCTTAATCGCACATAACACTTTACCCAGGCCTAAGCTTTTTTGATTCAAATCTATATTATCAAATAGAGCATTCTACCTCAAACACTAAGGCTGATGGATCCTTTTTTGAATACTCACATACCTCCATAAATGTCTCATCGTACCCAATAACTACCTATCATAAGCCTGAATATAGACTTGCCCTGAGTAGTATCAAAGTATGAAAATTCACCCACAAGATAACTATGGTGTTGTAAAGTCTAAGGATTACTTACACAACTAATACGACGAATGTCCAATTAACGATTAAGTGTAATTAGTATTTGGATAATTCATGTGAGTCTGTTCAGTGAACTCATAATCAACTAATGAGCACCTATCCACTTTCTTTAGTGTCTCCACACAAGTAATCTATGAGATCGATTATCTTCTATTGCATAGAGTAAGGATAGTGTATACTAGTCTTTTCGATACTATAAAGGCCTCACTTTATAATCCCATGACTAGGAACATTTAGGAATGATGTTATTAACACACAATCTCATAAATATGAACTCATCATAACAGTATGCATTGCATACATTCCACGAGCTTTATCATGACATATAAATCATATATACATATTGTCATAATAAATGATAATATATATGAAAACACTCATTTTGTTGATCAAAAGATTTTCAAGAGATTTTAAAGTTCCAATCATATGTGAGAGTGCATATGACATTTGGCATGCTCTAGAGATTGTTTACGAAGGAATAAGTCAAGTTAAAGAGTCAAAAATTAGTTGGCTTACAAGGCAATATAAGCTATTTAAAATAGAGCTTCAAGAAACCATTTATGGAATGTATATAAGATTCATGGATGTTATGCACTCATTAAAAGCTCTTGGAAAGAAATTCACCAATAGTGACCTTATGAAGAAAATTCTAAGGTCCTTGTCTAAGGAATAGAGAGCAAAGATTACGACAATTAAAGAAGCCAAGGACCTCAATATGCTCCTACTTAATGACATAATTGAATCCCTTATGGACTATAAAAATAAAATCTTGGAAGATAAGGATGATGAAGATAAGAAAAAGAAGAGCATAGCTTTCAAAGCCTTCACACATGATAGTGAAGATGATAGTAGTGAGGAGGAGGATGAAGATATGGCTCTTATGACAAGAAAGTTCAAGAAATTCTTGAAGGTCAAAAAGGGACATGGTAGGAAGAACATCAAAACTATCAAAATAATGGTGTTAGAAAAGACAAAAGGAAGAAGTATAAAGTCACATGCTATAAATGTAAAAAGCATGGGTACATCAAAGCGGATTGTCCGCTCATCAAGTATCAAAAATTCAAGAAGAAAGAAAAGAAAGAAATGACGGCTACTTGGGATGATAATGATGATAGTTCCTTGGATGAGAAAGTTGAAAATAAAGTGGCCAACATGTGCTTTATGGCACTTGAGGATAAGGACGAGGTGAATTCTCTTAAACCAAACTTTGATTATGATGAATTATTAGATACTTTTGAAGAGTTGCTTGATGATTTTGAAAAACTACTCATTAAGAATAAGACTCTCAATAAGCA
The DNA here is from genome assembly GCA_035590515.1 of Trichilia minutiflora. Taxonomy (NCBI): domain Eukaryota; kingdom Viridiplantae; phylum Streptophyta; class Magnoliopsida; order Sapindales; family Meliaceae; genus Trichilia; species Trichilia minutiflora. Next base: position 6,480 of record JAVXUL010041076.1, read on the forward strand.
AGTGAACTCTCTCTTAAATGAAATTTTTTCTTTAAATAAAATAAACATGAATCTTGAAAAGGAAAAGGAAATTCATTTAATTGAGATTGAGGATCTCAAAAAGAAGTTCAAGAATTTGAATAAAATTATTTTAAAATTCACAAAATGACAAAGGAATTTAGATGCTCTTTTGGGATCACAAAGATGTGTATTTGATAAATGTGGCATAGGTTATCATTCTCACACAAAACAAAAATTGTATAAAAATTATTTTGTGAAACCATCTCCAAAAGTAGAAGTAAATGCCACTTGCCATTATTGTTGCATATATGGACACACTAACAATAGGTGTCCCATTAAGAAATATGTTTTTGGCATCAACATGGTATAGGTTTCTAAGAGAATTAAAGCTAACTCAAGAGGACCCAAAAGCATTTGGGTACCTAAAGTTAATGGTTGATTTGTGGGTGTAGGCAGCAAGGACCAAGAAATGGTTCCTTGATAGCGGTTGTTCAAAGCATATAACGGGAAACATGATGATCCTCTCAAATTTCACTAAGATAAAAAATGGAGGACATGTTACGTTTGGAGATAACGCTAGAGGAAATATTCTTGGCTCCAAGGATGTTAGTAACAAATACTCTACCCTTATTGAAAATGTCTTATTAGTTAGTAATTTAAAGTATAATTTACTTAGTATAAGTCAACTTTATGATAAGGGATATATTGTGGTGTTTAATAGTTCACATTGTATGATTAAAAATACTATAAGTGATGAAATTGTGTTTATAGAAAAAAGAAATAGAAATGTATGTACCATCAACATTAAATGTGCACCATTTAATAAAAATTATTTTTTCGCATTATATGAAAATAGTTGGTTATGACATAGAAGGCTGGGTCATGTGAGCATGGATTTAATTTCAAAATTTTTCAAAAACAATTTAGTGAATGGGCTTCCAAGTATTAAATTTGAAAAAGATAAAACATGTGATGCTTGTCAATTTGGAAAACAAGTAAAATCCCCATTTAAAGCTAAAACCCAAATTTCAACTTCTAGATCGTTACAACTATTACATATTGACCTTTTTGTTCCTTCAAAAATGGCTAGTTTAGGAGGCAAGCATTACACATTTGTCATAGTTGATGACTTTTCTAAATACACTTGGGTGTTGTTTTTGGCAACCAAGGATGAAGCCGTTCACTCTTTTTCAAAATTTTTAAGAAAAGTTCAAAATAAAAAGGCATCACCATTGTATGTATTAGGAGTGATCATGGTGGCATCGAAAGCCTCCTTTTTGAAAAATTTTGTGATGATTATGGCATTAAGCATCAATTCTCGTGTCCTAAGACTCCTTAACAAAATAGTATTGTAGAGAAAAAAATAGGTCTATTCAAGAAATGACTAGGACCATGTTAAATGAATTTTTACTCCCTCATTATTTTTTGGTCGAAATCGTAAACACATCTTATTATATTTTAAATCAAATCTTGATTAGTCCTATCTTAAATAAAAACCCTATAAGCTTTGGCATGGTAGAAAACCCAATATTGGATATTTTAAGGTGTTTGGATCAAAATGTTTTGTTTTGAATACAAAAGATAATTTGGGAAATTTTGACTCAAAATCTGATATTAGAATTTTTCTTAAATACTCACTAACTAGCAAAGCTTATAGAGTTTTTAATAAAAGGACCCTCGTTATTGAGGAATCTATGCATGTCACTTTTGATGAGTTTAATCCATTCTCTTCGGAGAAAGTTGTGTGTGATGATGAAATTGTAGATGAGTTAAAGAACATACAACTTGAGGAATCATCAAAGGATATGCAAGACAAATCTCAAAAGAAAGAGGAAAGCAATGCTAAAGATGAAGACGTCAAGGATCAATCACTCCCCAAGGAGTGGAGGTTTGCAAAGTCTCACCCTAAGAATTTAATTTTAGGGAGTCTTTTATATGGCATCATGACTAGGACTAACATTAGATATATTTATAGTAATGTTGCATTCATATCTCAAATTGAACCTAAAACTTTTCTTGAAGTTAAAAAAGATGAATATTGGATTTTGGCAATGCAAGAAGAGTTAACTCAATTTGAGAGAAATAAAGTGTAGGAATTAATTCCTAGATCGGACTATCAAAATATTATTAGAACAAAATGGGTTTTTAGGAACAAAATGGATGAGTCTAGATTGGTTGTAAGAAATAAAGCTAGATTAGTGGCTCAAAGGTACAACCAACAAGAAGGAATAGATTTTGATGAAATATTTGCCTCCGTAGCTAGACTTGAATCTATTAGGATATTGCTTGCCTTTGCATGTCACAAAGATTTCTTAATATATCAAATGGACATAAAAAGTGACTTTCTAAATGGTTTCTTAATGGAGGAAGTTTATGTTGAACAACCTTTTGATTTTCAAAACCATGATTTCTCAAACCATGTTTACAAATTAACAAAGGCTTTATATGGTTTAAAACAATCCCCTAGGACTTGGTATGAAAGCCTAAGCAAATTTCTCATAGATAATGGATTTAATATGGACAAGGTTGATACAACATTATTTATCAAGCATAAAAATCATGATTTTTTGATTGTTCAAATTTATGTGGATGACATCATTTTTGGTTCTACTAACATCTCTATATGTGAAGAATTTTCATCTACTATGAGAAAGAAATTCGAGATGAGCATGATGGGTGAGCTTAAATTCTTTTTTGGGTTGCAAATCAAGCAAATAAAGGATAGAATCTTCATCAACCAATCCAAGTACATCAAATATCTTCTCAAGAGATTCAAGATGGAGACATCAAAAGTTGCAGCAACTCTCATGAGCACATATTTAAAACTAGACAAGGATGAAAACGATAAAAAAGTAGATACAAAAAGATATAGAGGTATAATTGGATCTCTCCTTTACTTTACCACTAGTAGACCAGACCTTATGTATATCGTATGTGTATGTGTTAGGTTTCAAGCATGTCCCAAAGAGTCACACATAAGTGCTGCTAAAAGAATCTTGAAATATCTAAGAGACACAATGAACTTAGTTTTATGGTATCCTAAGGGAACACACTTTGACTTAATAAATAATTCGGATGCCAACTTTGTCGGTTGTAAAGTTGATAGAAAAAGTACCATCGAAATATGCCATTTTCTAGAAAACTCTTCATCTCTTGGTTTAGTAAGAAATAAAATTCGATTACAATTTCTATGGCTGAAGTCGAGTATAATATCTTCGAAAATTATTGTACCCAAACTCTTTGGATGCAACACACTCTTAAAGAATATAGAGTGCATGTAGATCATTCATCTATCTTGTGTGACAATACTAGTGCCATTAACTTGTCTAAGAATCTTGTGTACCACTCTAGAGAAAAACACATTGAGATTAGATATCATTTTTTTAGGGACCATGTACTTAAAGGAGATATAGCTATTGAGTTGATCCCAACGGACAAACAAATCGCGGATATTTTCACCAAACCCTTAAGCGAGGATAGGTATTACTTTTTGAGGTAAGAGTTGGGAATATTAGAGATTGATCATTAGTCTCACACTAAATGCTTTACTTGATTACTCTCATATGTGATTTAAACTAGTTGATTGAATGCTTGATGAGAATGTCGTAATGATCATTGAAGTGATGTCACCTCTAACATGTTTGAAAATTCTCTTACTATCATCTAATTAAATGCATCATTTTTTTAACTTTATTGACCTTTGAAACACAAAGACATATAGTCATTATTGATGAGTACATAAAAGTGTATGTGTATTAAGGTTTAAATTTATCATTTTACACTTAAAAATATGATTAACTCTTTTCATTTATGCATATTTCTAGTTTTTGATGTAAAATTTACTTTGTTTGTAATTTTAGTTAATTTTGGTCTCTATACAGTATATGTAAAAAGGGCATAACTTTTGATCCAAGAGAGCTATTGGGGTGAATCTTAATCCATTAGAAATATAACACATTGGTCTAAAACTTTTATGTTTGGACCAACCATCAGTTCGGGTTCTAAGTTATACTTTTGAAGTCATCAATCAAGCCCAGTTGCTGTTCCAGTCCAGCCCGACCTTGCTTCAGTATTTTACCATATCTTTTGATAGAAATTTCAGTTTTACCTGATATAAGTGGACACCGAAATATGATTCAAATATCTAAAACTTGTATGTTGGACACTAAGACTGAATTATTCATATTTGAGGTCATCCATGACAATTTTTGTAGTGGTCAAAATATTTAATCTCCATTTGTCAAATTGCTCCGCTACCTACTTTGTCATTTAACTCTCTTGTTTGCCTATAAATAAGAGGCCTATTTTTGTGTTCAAGGAGGGTAATAGATGTATTAGATTCAGTGTATAATGAAATTTCATTCTCTCATCTCCATGTCTTTCTAAAGTTCTAGCTAAGGTTAAGAGGTTGATACTAAGGGTGTATGGTATATTCTTTTAGATCTCTTCTTTGTATTTAATGTTTAAACTCTTTTTATTAATTGCATAAGCATGTTTTGAAAAATATTTTTAAGCATTTAAA
>JAVXUL010041087.1:0-11001 GCA_035590515.1 Trichilia minutiflora
AACTCGCCTTCGGGTTCAATGATAGTGTTTATAAAATATCCAAAATATGGTTGTGCTCACTCCTCAACAGTTTCCTCCACATGGTGCAGCACTTGAGGTGCCTATATGAACCTCAACTTGTATAAATAATAACTTCACATCAAACTCAAAATGACACAGTTTATATAAATTATCTACCAGCTTTGATAGAAAAATATGATCGTTAATAAATGTGGATCAACTAATGTTCTTCAACGAACGCCATCGCAACATACGGGGTAGCTGACTATTAATTCTTTGTCCGAAAATTGTCCCTGCTAAAGAGATGACTTCGTACATCCAAATCTGAAAATAGAAACATTAACTTATTATAATATATCAAAACAAAGTAATACATTATCATATTGCTTCAAATCGGTTACCATACTTGAAAAGCAATGGGAAATCCCTCAAGATTGTAGGTTATAGAATTGTAGGAGACTCCTTTCCCTTGTCCATTACCCTCCTGACGCGTTTTTGTCCTCTTTTCTTTGGTGACAATAGCGTTCATTGTCAACGCACTGTGCAGTGATCACAATGTCAACAACCAAGATACAGAACCCCATAGATATCGATTAAACTCATCCAAATCATCCAAAAGTCGTAAGAGCCATATGGTAGAATGTGTTCTATATCCTCTCCCACAAATAGTTCGCTCTAATAAAAAGTATAATGAGAGTTTCACTGCATCCAAGTTATCTACAATACTGAAATCAATATCAGAGTAAATCTACTCAATCATCTGTAGTGTAATTAAAACACTTTCACCAAAGTATATGTTACGGAGTCGATCATTCTGTGCATGAATGGTAGGATAATTACCAAATGTTAAACCTGTTATCAACGCAAAATCTTTACGACTAAAACTGATAAGACGATCTTGAATGACAAACCACATCACATCAGTCGAATCGTCCATAGGCTCAACCTCATGTAGGAGCAAATGATGTATTAGATTACCTGAAAAATAAAACTCTGTATATATGTCAATAAAATGTCCCAAGCAAGTATGTCTGAATAACAACTTCTGCTTCTCTGTTAACTTATCCCGTATCAACATAATATCACTAAAATATGACAATGATGTTACATTGGCATCGATGTGCTCCCCATCCGATCTCTTCAAAGTATACATCTGTACCTGACAATAAGACATCGTTATATTACAATAATAAATTAAGAAATTGATTTATAGATCGAATTGGGATCAAAATCATTCATTATTCGTTCACATAGGATTAATTAAATATATCTTTGATAACTTAATCCACTATTATTTCTAACTTAAATATTCTTTCGTCGATATTTTTTACGTTTGTTTTATTTTTTAAAAATATTAGTAATGTTTTCGAACTATTAATTTCTAACAACTAGGTTATTACTATTAACTAAATAAGAAATTATTATTATCTTATACTCAGAACTATTTTCTAAATTAATTTTAAGCATGTCATATTTTTTATAATATATTATTCAAATTTTTTATTTCTAAAAAATTAAATTATTATTACCCAACAAAATTTAATTTTTATTATTATAATACAATCAAAAACAAATTGTTAAGAAATTTTATATTATTTGTATCATTCTTATATAATTTTTATGTCTTTAAATATTCTTGAAGTATATCATTCAAATTATTATTTTGTTAAAATTAAATTACTATCATTATACAAAATTTTAAAGAATCGTTACTATATTAATATTGAAATTATATTTTTATTTATTTTCTAAATATTTTTTTATATATATTATTAAAATTTGGTTATTTTAAACTTTTTATATTTATTTTATTATTATCAAAAACTCTTTTAATAATAGTTATTATATTTTTTTAAAAATTAATTTCCTACATATATTTTTTTAATATATATATATATTATTAAAAAATATTATTTTTTTAATTAGATAAATAATTTTTCAACCCACCCACTAGAGAGTGAGCTTCCACTCCCAAGTGGGTGCACTCGAGAGTTGGAGTGGGCTTCCACTCCTTAGTGGGTGCACTTAGGAGTAGAAGCTCACTCCCTAATGGGTGCACTTAGGAGTGGAAGCCCACTCTTGAGTGCACCCACTAAGGAGTGAAAAATTCCCCTCCCTTGATACTGATCACCATCTCTCACCCTACAATTCTCTCTCTCTCTTCAACTCTCTGTAAACATTTTTAACACACACAGTCATTCTCTTTCAAACAAATTCATCCCACAACAACTCTCTCTCTCTCTTTAACATTACAACTCACTATAATGAAGATTACCTTTGCCCGTAGATCAAAGCTCCTTTGATGTGGTTTTCTTCCTTATTTGCTATGCTGTTGCTACCTTCCTCTACTCTTACTGCTTGTCGACTCTAGTGCTGTTACCGTTGTCACAAAAAATTGCAAATCTACGGTAGAAGAAAACCATGGTCATTTTCGTTAATGTCAATTTGGTATCAGGGTATTTTGGTCCAAAAAAATTTAAATTAATTATTTCTATTTAAAAGTTTGGAAGGTAGATATTTCTGAATAAACCTTATAAAATAAGGTCATTTTTTATTAATCTCCATTATTTTACACGACCTAAAGGAGCTTGAGAATCTTATCCGAATTTTATAAAAGTTTTTATTATTTTAAAAATATATATATATAGAAAACTTTCAAAAATAATAAGAACAGTAGCAATAAGAAAGAAATAAGAAATGTCTCTCGAAATTTTGGTAAAAGATTTTTGAAAGTTTTACCAAATTGAATTCAATATGAATACAAATTTTCAAACCATATTGTAACGATATGCATTTAAGTTTTTTGTTAAAAAAAAAGGTTTAAAGGCTGTGTGTGATGAAGTAAAAGTCAAAACTTCCATTTCCATAATAAAATAACGTATTTATCAAAATATAATATACTTTATACTTGGAAAAAGATAATTGAATTCCCAAAGGATAAAAAAGAAATTCGGTATAATGATAGCTGTCTAAAAGATTGAATCAGAAGTCTTTTTTCTTCTAAAAAGGTTGTATTGAGTTTTCACGTTGACATGATATTTTGATTCATGAATATAATGGACACTTTCTCGATTAATTCATATACTTTTTTTTTTTTAATTGAGGTGTTCGGGTCAGTTTATGCATATTTTAATTAATTCTCAGAAAAAGTTAGTACAATATTCTATCGTCGTGATCCCTATTTAAATTATGAACACATCCAAATAATTGAACTCAAGATCGTGCACCTAATCATATAATCTCAAATTCGTTTCTGTCAACTGAACTATCATAAGTAGATCATATACTCTTACATACAATTGTGGGAAATCATAATGCAAATTAATTTTTGTGTTTTGAGAAGCTAAATACACACCATCATTACCAACAGAAGTAACGTAATTACTTTTCCCAATTAGATTTAGAGGATGTTTAACAGAAAACTAATGATAATAAAACATAATCATTCCTTCTTCTTCTTGTTATTCCTCTATACTACTTTTAACCACAGAAGAAGAGTAAAATGATAAATAGCTGCTAGATCCAAAATTTATCAAAGCTAAAATAAAAGCAGAAATCCTGAAGTAACTTTAGGAACGCAGCTCAGACTTCACGGATCACAAAAACAGTAACAATATTCGGATCAAAGTTATTATATCTTATCAACAACAAAACGCATCAAGAAAATAAGAACAAATTGAAAAGATGACAAAAAAAGCCTCAAAGAACGTATCTGGAATTTACTTGCATAACCAGGAAATGGGGCCAACAGGGAACATATTTGCTCAACATCAATAAATTATTTGAAATGGGAAAGAACTAATCAATACAGAGAATGATGAAATATGGCCGTTTTTGTTACAGAATGGAGCAGTAACTGTAATTGCCTTCTCCAATAACGTACCAAACTTCACATCTTCGACATGTCATTGGTGTAACAGGAATGACTTCCTTCTCCTTCTTCACTTCTTTGGCAGGCCCTACACTCTCGATTGCCGCACATTTCCTGAATTCTCTAACCTTTTTAACGATCTTCAGAGGATCAGCTTCACCAATCACTGTCACTGTTCTCTTGGATGGGTCGATGACAATAGAAGTTTTACCTTCTACCTTTGCAATTAACTTCATCACCTTCTGCCGGCATTTCGTGCAGGTTAGTTCCACTGACACTACTGTTTTCTGCACAACAGAAAAAGAGTCAGATCATTCGATACCGTCTCTGCGCTCAGACAATTAAAATTCTCATGCATCAGAGGCAGTACTACAGATTGTCAGTGTGAGTAAAGACTGGCTCAGAACAATTGTAAGTCGTACATTAAATATACTGCATATAGAACATGATATAAACAGAAGATAACTAAGAATTATGAGAGATTCAAGTAGAAACGAAACCTTTGACATGATTTATGTTCAAGAATTAAACCAACTATAATTATATAAAATTGAGCAAAGACAAGCTGAAATACAGAAAATATGAATAGGTTCAAAGTTGCTACATATATATTATTGTCTCTCAACTTCTTTGCTTATTTAATTGAAAAATTGGTTATAGTTTTCCTTACATTTTTGTGTACAAGTTTGGTTGATGGTTAAATGGAATGACAGTGTTAGTTGATGCAAGTAAATGCTAGTCAGAAGGTTATTGATTGCATCGCATATTACCTCACATATGCATTCAATGCAGAATTTACACAAACGTACCAAAGCTAAAATGAAAACCATATAAAACATACAACAGTCAAAACAATCTCAATTCTCAAACCATTAAGCCAGGTAATTTTCAGACTTCAAAGATAAGAACAAAAGGTTCCCCCAGTAATATGCTTCTAGGTAAATTTGGCCCACCTCTGCAACCTATTAAATTCATTTTTTGGCTGTACTCAACACACACACACTGACACACACACACACACACACACACACCCCTTGACACGACAGAAGCCTATTACTGGGCACAAGGTGCAGCTGAGCTACGACCAACATATTGCACCTCGGGATTGTTCAAATAGGCTGATCAAAACACCAACACTGCTCAACCACGACACAAAGCCTTCATATTGGCCACAACAAATCTGAAAGTACAATCCCATCTCAGGCTCACTAATTCTACAGAATAATTTTCTCCGTGAAAGGGGGAATTAGACAATGATATTATAGACCTGAACATGGAAATTACAATTGAAAACCCAGACCTATTGTCGAAACTCATTTTCTTTACGCAACCAAGGAAAAAAAATTGAAGCATAATTAATATTCGAAAAAAAAGATCTATTGCTTTGAAAAGCAAAAGCACGCCATAGAGGCAGCTGCACACATTAAGTCCTCATCAATTAAGCAAACACATGTAGATAAAATGGAATAATTCAAATGCTTAAATGCCCTTATTGGGAGTATGGGCAAGAATAAATAAATGAATTGCCACCCTGCCAGCCCAAAGGTTTACACAGTTGTAAGAAACATCCGAGTGGATTCTCTTTACTGAGCAGGTAACTACAAAAATAGCACAAGTTATCCATCAGCTAATTTTGCCACCTATACCAGGCACTCAAGGAAAGATGAGAATTTTCATCAAGTAGTCAAATTTTCAAAGTGAGTACTCGTTCACGGGTTACGGACGAAGTGACTGTTGACCATGATTCACCAAGCAGGGTTGCACAATTCAATTACAATCAGATATTCAGTTTATAGTATATCACAACTCTAACTTGAGGTATAGATAATCTGAACAATCAATTCTTCCCAGCAGTCTCACAGGGCTTTGAATTAAAAGTTTCTCAATGCCTAATCATTTGACAATTGAAGTCGTAAACATTATAAATGAAAGTCGGTTTTTCCTTTTGCTTTGTATTGAGAGCTAAAAGGAAAAATAAAAATGATACACTGTATTTTTCACAAACTGAAATGTGGTAGCAGCTTCCTAAAGATTAGAATTCAAGTGTTCTCAAAGGACGGTTACAGTTGTCATCATCAAAAGGCAAAGAAACACTTCTTACAAATCAGTTCCCACCACACTGCAGTTAAATGAGATCTAACTGTAAGAATTAATTGGCTCCGTTGAATTTGGATGAAATGGTACAGAAGTAGTTGGCATATTGCTTTCCATATAGACCATAAGTACAGTGTTCTGCCACTTTCTACCCTTCTCCCTCAATAAGCCCCAATCTATATGAAATAAGATAGAACAACTGAGTCAATCTCCATGGGAAGCCAATTGGTACATGATGAGTAGAGCAAAAAACCACATCTATGCATATTACAACAGCATATGCTTGCATGCAAATGCATTATTGTACTCAAGCATGAATAATCATGTTTTTCTGTGATTGCGTTAGCTTTTGGAGGAAAAGTTAAAAATCAATGGTGATACAAAGGCAATATCCAAATGCAATGCCCACAAGGGGTCCACAGAAACAAAGCATAGATAATTTCCAGACATTGATGCCTGAAGGAAAAATTCTACTTGATGCGGCTGAGAAGGATATATAATTGTAAGCTGAGATAGAATAACTGATGAAGTACAAAGCATAAAATATATGGCTTTCAATTTTTATTTTTGTTTTGAAGGTGTACCACAAGACACATTGTAACTCATTCTATGACCATCAACTATGAAGGGATGACAAAATCATGGATGCAATTAAAGCAATTCCACCACAGTTGACAATGAAAAAATTCAATAGAGCATAGAAAGGGAATTTATCAATCTTAATAACTACTTAAATTCTTTATTGCACCAAAACCTATATGCAAAAGCTAAAATCACTGATTCAACTGTCAGATTTTTAGATGCTACAAAAGTAGAGAGGTTACAAGCAATCGATATTGTCAGGAAAGAAATACATTTATAGCCAACGAAAGGGTGTAAAAAACACAACCAAAATGCTAACAGTCGCCACAGATATTCTTACAAGCATCAGATAAAAAACTCACGAATGAACATTTTTCAGCAAACTGCCAACACTTACCAGAAATATTTTTCAGCAAAAGGTAGCTTCCCAGGCTCCATATTGTATGTCAATTTGTATTTTCGCAAGAATTAATGGCTACAGCTTTAGTTACTCCATGCTCAATATTTAACATCTGCATGTAACTGCTTGCTATATATTCTTGTCTTTTGCATAATATTCCTCCACTTTCTTCAACAGTCTCAAATCCAGGTCAATAAAGTATACCTAGGAAATTGCAAAAAAATCTCAAAACCACACGAAAAAGCATACCCAGCAGTATAGGAATAAAATTCAACTAAGAAAATTTAGTAAATATACTAACTTCGGAGAAATTTAAAGCTCTCAGCAGCTATAGTTTATTTGTAATAAAAAACTGGAATGCATAATGTTTACCTTGTAATCAAAATCTTGGTTTGTTGAATCCAAGTACACTCTATTGTAAAATCCTGAAACATCTTTGATCTTTGGTTTAAAAGAAATCACCAAACTACAACTTTTGCAGTTGTAGCTATCAAATAGTCCTGGACCATCTTCAAGCTTTCATCCATAGAAATGGAATGCAAAGAGGTAAACAGGGGTACTTTCTCATCATCTAATTCTTCACATGCCTTGCAAGGCTGAGAAACTATGTTATAATATGCATGAATTGCCCCTTCAATGTCAAATTTATCAAGCTTCTGAACTTCACGAAGCCGATTCAGAATTCCAGATTGATAAACTGTCTCAGCAATAAGCTGAATGAAACTATTTGTATGCAGGACCAGCTATCAAAGGATAGCTTTGCTTTGGACGGCAGAGAATAGAATGCATTGGGAATGGTGATGCTGGAAGATATGGAATTGGAGAAGTGGGCTCACCAGCATAGGAAAGGATTTTAGGTTAGGAAAGAGTCATTCATGTAATGTCAGCCTAGAAGTTCAACAATCAGCGAAGTAGTATGATATCGTCTCTAATGTTCGTGATCCAAAACGAAACCTATCTGTCTACCTGTGCAAGCCCGTTGGCCTATTTTCAAGTTTTCAAAGCTGAGGAGTTCTCACTCTGTCCCTTGTCCAAGCCAGCTTGTGTACTAGTTTGTCTTCCCCGAGATAAGGCATTGGTATGTCTTATTTTGTTTTGCCTGCAAGGGTATAAGAAATAAGAAGTAGTAAGGCTTGAAGACCCACCGAGTTACCATGGTCCACCCGGGTCTCGATCCCGGGCACTGAGCGAGCTTTAATTGAAGTCGATCTCGCCATCAGCTGGACTAAGACTAGAGAATCGAAAAAATAAACCAAACTTGGCTTTATGACAAGGCCCAACACGGATGATTTTCTCAACACCATTATCTGCTTGAATAACAGCCTTGGGCAGATCTACGAATGCTTCTCCTACTGCAAAACAAGATTTGCAAGTTCCACCACCCAAGCCCCCAAATATAAGAGAACCATTCAAGAATACATGTTGTTCTGAGGAGTGGTACAAAGAGCCTTGATAGCAATACAATTTCTTTCTTTGGACCTAGAGAACAGGTCCAGCAGATCATATTCACTTAGTTCTGAAATCTGTTAAGTAATTTGGAATCAATCAGGATGAGAAGTGAAAATTGAACATTAAACTTAGATGGCTTGAGACAATATCCTAAGTGACAAGAACGAGGCTTCCATAAAGCAATATCATCTATGCAAATCAAAGTGATATAGCATATACAAAAGACAACTTGTCCTAACTTACGACTCAAAAGAAATTCACTCATGAGAAGTTACACAATTTCAGGGCTTGATGCCGTTTAGAACGAGTGATGCTCCTTTTAATGAAATTTTCTTCAGTTATGAATCTTGACTTTGGGAGAAATCCACATTTGGGCTAGATTACAGAAACATATAGACAACAAAAGATTAGGATTACCATATTATGTTTAAAGAAAAACATATGTTTCTGGCAATAACAAAATTTACGTTACGAGAGCAAAATTAAATAAATATGCACCTTTATTCTAACAGTTATGCAGATCTCTTTTTGAAGAAAGTGCACTCCCACTATTATACTTTGCGATCTCTTTTTGAATCAAATACATATCCAGAGATGCAATTACCTTGAGAGGAAAGTGTATCATCAGACAATAGAAGTACAGAATTACGATGTACATCAACCTCAGTAGCACCAACCCGCCAAGCAGGATGCTGGCCTGTAACCTTCTTTCGGACACACTCAAGAAACTCCCCAGTTAAAGGGACAGGTATCTGCCAAGTTTGATGAGAAGAATGCAAACGAATTATAATCACATGTAACAGTCACCAAGCATTTTATCAAAAATAAGTCAACTATGTCCACCATTTCCTAAAACAACTTCATGTTGATAACTAACAAACACATTAGATATTAATGAATGAAAACACTAGTGGGCTTTCCAATCATATATCCAACATAGTAATAAAGTATTCAAGTAACAAACCTGTGTTCAAATTTTTTACAAATAATTTAAACTCCAAGAATAGATACAATAAAATTCTCGTAACATAACCGAGTAAAAGACCCAGTTTGTTATAAGAGCAGTATCAGAATGGTTCTTTAATACACTAACAAAGAAAAGTTCTAAAATAATAATCGAGTACAACAGAATGCCGGCCCATGGTTGTGATATATAAGCAAGTTAAACTGATTACTGGGAGTATGTTTGGTACCGTTGTGCTTTTACTTAAACAGCAAATTTTACTAGAGATCACTCACTTTTACACTTATACTTGCCATAGAGAATAATTGGGTATTAATAACGATTGTTTTTAAAACCATTAGATTAAAGATAGTTAATATCCATCTTAATTTTTAATATTAGTTAGTTAGTTATATATGACCTACGGTTTAAGTAGCAGTTTTTTTATTTATTTATTTTATTTATGTATATTATTTATATTTAATATCTTATAATCAATATTTACAAAGATTTTTGAACGATGTAGACTTATATTTTACATTTGAATCATAAATTTTGCATTAGATTTTACATTCCACATTATTTTATAATTTAATTTTAATTTAAAATTTTCCTGTCATGATTTGTAAGTTAGATATTGTTTTATACACTCTACATTGTTTTATGCTTATTCTATATTGTTTTATACTTTATTCTACATTATTGTTTTATGATTTGTAAGTTACATTCTACATTCTTTTACACGTAGATATTGTTTTATGCTTTTCTAATTTGTATGTTACATCACATGAACAATTTTTATGTTCCATTTAAATTTTGTATTAATCTACAAATTTTATGTTAATTTTATAATTTTCATAATACATGTACATCTATTAATCCTTTTTATACAAACTCAAAAGATCACAAGTCTATATATTATTTCATTCACAAATTTACAATTATTATGTTAGAGTTTACCATTTTTTGATATTAAATTTATGAATTTTATGTTCTATTTATTCCTTTTATGTTACTTCAAAAAGTTTTATGTTTTACTTCAAATTTTTTGGTTGAAATAATTAATTACCTAGTTTATCTTTATTCCACTTGAATATTCAATTTATATATGTATAATGTATTTACCAATTTTATATTACAATATTTTTAGTTCTTATTAGATATTGCATTTACAAATTTCATTTTTTATATATAATATTCATGTCTAACTTTAGCATTTGATTGCTGAATTTTAACTATATGTTTGTTTAAGTTACAAGTTTTACATTTAATTTAAATTACAAGTTTTAAATCACATTCTAAATATCTTATTTAGACTTCAATACAATTTTTGTGTCGACTTTTATATAACGGATTCGTTTAAATTTTAAAAGTTTTAAATCTAATTTATATATTTGTGAGAGTTTGATTTTTAAGATTTTTATGTTAAAATTTGGTTTTAATTTTTAAATTTTGTATTATGAATTATGAATAAGAATTATAAAAATGTCAAAGAACAAACTGTTATATAAATTAGCATCACCAAGATGTAATTTGTAAGCTTATTGCTAATTTCATGTTATTCTATCTTATTTGTTTCTTTCTCCCTCTCTCTCCTTTTTTTTTTTTTTTTTTTTTTTTTTTCTGGTAGCTTATTTTTTTTCCTTTTCAGTTGAAAGGATA
>JAVXUL010041098.1:0-11001 GCA_035590515.1 Trichilia minutiflora
GCTCCTTTTATATTGCGTTTTAGGGTTAGGGTTAATGACATAATAAGCCCAACACATATGTTGGGCTTGACCTTCCTCTTAAGGCCCAGTCTATTTAATAAAGCTTAAACCAACACTTCCTCCAAGTATGTGGTGGGTTCTAGTCCAAAGTGAAGGGCACTCCTTCCTACAATAAGGACTAAAAAAATCGCTGGTTTATTACCAGCGGAGATTGCACCAAGCATTCTCCCTGCTCCTTTCCTCCCTCCTTTCAGAAGCCTAGTAAGCATATAATAAATACTTTTACTATTTTACTAAGGAGGGAGTTATACTAATACCGACAGGTCTTCTATTGCAGTTGCTAAAAGGGACCAGGCGAACATTCCGGTGCGTATGAAAAACAAGCTCCTGGAGCTTCCCATCATGGATGTCAAGCAGCTGCTAAACATGAACAACATGATCGCCTCAGGGTTGAAATCCAAGGCAGTGTCTAGAATCGTGGCCTCTAAACTGAGAGCTCAGATGAATAAAGGTAAGGGGCCCTTAAATCGCTCCTTCTGACTGGGGTCTTTTCCTTTCATTTGAAGGCTAACTATATCATCCTTATTATAGAGGCAGGGATCGAAAAGACCTTGGCGGGTAGGAGAAGGTCTTGCGACGTCCTAAGGAGCATGCTCACAAAGGGGGCCCTGAAGACACCTAAAGCTGTTGACCCGAAGACAAGGGCCCCGGGTGATAAAGAGAAGGGGCCTATGAAGGGGGACCCTAAGAAGATTCCCGATAAAGAGGGAAGGAAAAAAGCCGTCTGTCCCAAGGAGAAGGGTATCTTCTTCAAGGAGTTAAGGGAGGAGCCAGAGAAGTATCCCAAGAAGGTTGACTCGGCTTAGGCTAAGGACAAAGGGAAGAGACCCATGAATGAAAGCCTAGCTGAGGTGAGGCAAAAATATAAAGTAGACCTCTCGCCTTGTCCAATTGATGGTCAGCCAAAGAAGGTCCCAAACCATGTGGCGGGCACAATAGTGTCCCAGGTCTTAGAATAAAACACCCAAGAGGCCTCGAGTTAAGGCAAAGAGCAGCGAGCCTACCCAAAAGAGCTTCTGGCGACAAACCATCAGGCTCTAAGGTTGGACAATGACAGGAAGAGCCACCTCTTTTTTAAAGTCCTAAATGGCAAAATCCAAGAAGGGGGTGAATTGGTTATTAAAAAATTTTATGATAGTTTTTGAAAAGTAATGATACTGTGTATAAACTTTATGAATAAGATGCAGAATGATTATGAAAGCAGAAATTAAAGAGTACACAATATAATTTTATAGTGGTTTGACTATGAGTTTACATCCACTCCTCTCGGATGATTCTACTCACATCGAGGATCATTAAGTCCTTGTTTTTATGGGTTAAGAGAAACCTAAAGTACAACTCCTTCTTTAAACGGGTGAAGGGCAACCACAACTACAACTTTTTTTTAAATCGGGTGAAGTAAAATCCAGTGTAAATCGTTCTTACTACGGGTGAAGAGAAACCAAAATCTATGTCTGAAATAATCAGAAAGAAAAGATAAAAAACTCTCTAAAAGAGTATATATTTCAATGTGCACACTTTCTCTCACTAGAAAAATACAGAGGAATATCAAAGAGAATAAAAATAATTACAGAAGAATGTTTTGCTTGTTTTTATGATTTTTCGTTTAATACTCTTCAACAACAACCTTAACATCTTCAAATTTGGTTGTATTTATATACGCAATAAATTTCTTCTAATGGCTCTATTCTGCTAATTAATGGCAGTACTAAATGCTTCTGAACTAGCTGTTGCAGTCCTGATTTTTGTGAAGGTATCGATATGTTTGAGTTATAAGCCTTGAAGGTATCGGTACGTTTATTATAGTATCGATATATTTCTGTGTAAAAACGATAATGTCTGTCATAAATGTGTTGATGCAGTCTTCAAGGTATCGGTATGTTTAGAAAACCTTCCAAGGGTATCAATATGTTTGTCCAAGGTATCGATATGTTTAAGTGGATTGACAGGGTACCGAAACCTTTCTTCGTGAACGAGCACTTCTTTGCTACCATAGTATCGATACGTTGAGCAAAGGTATCGATATGTTTATTGTACAGAGTGAAGGTATCAAAATATTTGAAACAGGGTTCCGATACTCGGGCTCAAAATCAATACTGTATCTGAAATGTGTTGATACCTTTAAGTGAGGTATCGATACATTTAAGCCTGGGTAAAAGTTCTTGGCACTTTGACTTTATTTCTCACCTAAAAAACATATTTTTCCTTTCTAAAAGCCAAGTGAATTATATTTGTCCTTTTAAAATGTATAATCATCACTCACATGTATAATTTAAGTTTGTTATAAATTTTGGCAAAATCAAAAATCAAAAACATATGAGAGTCATCATCAAAAATAAATATAGGGAGTTTATCATCAAAAAACATTTTGGGGTCATCAATCTCTCTTTTTTTGATGATGACAAAATATACATATAGAGTTCGTTCTCCTCCTTTTTGTCAGCATGCAAATAAAGGAAAGACATAACAAATGAGAGAAATTTAGAGCATCAATATACTAACAAAGAAAATTAGTCATAATATGCAGAATATCATAAAAACAAAAACAAAAAATAAAAACTGAATCATCCATAAAAAATGATCAGCCGAAAAGAGACATCCATAACAACAGAAATAGAAAATCAATGTGTAGAACAATCATCGAAACGACGCTTGACATCAGCAAGCTTAGATCACTATCGTCAAAAGAGGAGTTAACTGGAGTTGGACTAGAGGATGATCCTGTCGCAAATGGAGGACGAGTGCTCATAGGCGGAGGATGATAGCTAGAAGAAGGTGGCTCTGGATGAAAAGGTCAAAAATGAGCATGAGGTGGTGGCTAACGATCGAATGTAAGAGGTCGATAGCTCTAAAAGGATCTTGGAAATGATCCTATGGAAGGTCCTCATCTACCAATCTCACGAATAAGCCTCTCCTCGACTTCAACCATCTTCATGTGCAAATAAGTGTACTAAAATGTCAAATCGTCTCATTGTTTTTCCACTATCTTCCCAAGGACATGCATCAGCTGAAATGGCTCATTCATACGAGTATCTAGCTTCTGTACTGCTATCATTATAGTGGACTCAAGGGAAAAAAAAAACTATCAAGGATCCTCTCAATCTTATATTCTAATGTCAGAGCAGGAAGAGCCAAGGGAACAGACATCGTGGGAGCCATAGGAAAAGGAGGTGCTGGTAAACCTGTCTCCGTAACAAGTGGTGAAACACCTATTGCATCCTGAACCTCAGGCTACGATACTGGTGTAGGAACAGAAGAAGGAGGAGTAGGCTCATGCGGAGGAGGATTACTCACATCCTACAGTTGTTCCTACTATTGGTGCTGCAATCCTGATCCTGATTCTGCTGCTGCATCACCTGTCCGATCATCATCACCTACTCTAATGGAGGGACTACCTGTCTGCTTCAAAAACCACACACTAGGAGCCTGCTTCTTATAGTGCATATTCTGAAGAGTCATTTCACTCAACATGCTCAATGGAGGCAGAGTCTGACTATCAACACCAACCAAAGTCACAGGGGCCATCTTCTTGATTAACTCAGAAATCGGATACCTATAGTGTAAATTGTATCGCTGGAAAGCCCCGTATTATGCTCGAAATCATCTAATAAGTAAGGTTTGGTTGATGATGGGTCATAATGCGCTCTATCCACCACATATCCTCTAAAGAGATCTTCATAAATTTAACAGAATGGACATTCAAATTATGTGCAACAATCAAATGTAGAATCCATTCATTCAACTGAAGCTTGGAGGGTTTGTTTTCTACGGACTGCAAATCTAGGTTTCAAAAAATTATTTGACAAGCCTCAAGAGGATTGAAATTAGATGGAATATAGTGTTCTCCCCCTAGAATCATCCTGAAATGTTCTACCAAAATTGCTCATCCACACCAAACTCAACAATTTCTCACCCAAGTCCTAAATTTTGTCACCATATTTCTACCAATGCTTGGGTCCTTAATGTCAAGATCAGAATAAAAAAATCTAACTAGTTCAGGGTAAAACTTCCCCTTAATGCTTAGAAATGGCAACCATCCAAAACGGGTAATCTGAGCTAAATAAGGAAAATGCATCTTGTTTAAAAGTTTGAAATCTATTACCCGTCTTAGAGTTATGATTCTATGAGCAAAATGATTCATGAACTTCTCTTGTTGCTCTTGAGATGTGAAACCTCATGGGTTTGGTTCGTGTGGTATGGCAGAGGAGGAGGATTCTGCAACCTTTCATTTCTTATGATCAGATGGTGTAGGAACCTTCATACGAGGAGCCATTAAGAGAGAGAAAGAGAGAGTGAATGATGGTTTTTGATTTTTGAAGCAGACAGTTGAGAAAGAATGAGAGTTGAAAGTGATGATTTTTAAAGTTTGTAGAGAGAGAGTAATGGTGAGAGAGATGGAAAGGAATGGTCTAAAAATGATAGTTTCAAGGCTTTAAAAAGATGGTTTGAGAGAGGGAAGATGAAAAGGTCATGGCGGTAAATATGAAAAAGTTAAGACCTAATTCAAAACGACATAGTTTTAAAATACCAATCGAGTAAACATGTCGATACCTTTTAAAGGGTATCAATACGTTTTAATGTTTTTGCTTTATTCACGTCATAAAGGTATCGATACATATACAAAACATATCGATACATTGACTCGCAAGACTCCGTATCTTCTTCTCAAGGGTGTCGATACCTTTATGAAGATATCGATACGATCATCCAATGCTCCATCATATTTCAAGCGTATCGATACGTTAGCTGAAATGTGCCGATAAGATGCTTGGGGTATCAATACGATAAAGGATTTTTAAGAAAAAATTATATAGAGACTAGCCAGTATCTATACCCAAAGTCATTAAACAAAAAGTATATTGCTAAAAAGGCTGAACAAATGAAAGAAGACAATTAAAAACATGTTTAATCAATGCACATCATTTCAAAATTGTTTCTTAAATAGTAGAGTCGAGTTTTATCCAAAGGTTTTATAAAATTATTTACTAGTTGATTCTCGGTGTTTACATACTCAATACAAACATCATGCTTTTGCACATGATCTCGGATAAAATAATATTAAATCTCAATGTACTTGGTGCGTGAATAATGTACTGAATTCTTACTGAGGTTTATGGCACTCGTGTTATCACACATGATGAGAATTCTATCTATATGCATTTCATAGTCAAGCAATTGATGCTTGATCCATAAGATTTGTCCGTAACAACTACTCATGGATATGTACTCGGCCTTGATGGTAGATAAAGCAACAAAATTTTGCTTTTTACTTACCCATGTGACTAATGCATTCCATAAGAAATAGCATGCACCACTTGTGCTTCTTCTATCAACTTTGCAACCCCTAAAATTTGCATCCGAAAATGAACCATCCTTAGGATAAAATAATCCCAAGTTAGGTGTGCCTCTAAGGTATCGAAATATTCTTTTCACAGTACTTAAATACGATTCTTTAGGGTTAGATTAAAATCATGCACATACACATACAATATAGAGAACGTCTGGTTTAGATACAGTAAGATACAACAAGGATCCTATCATGCCCCTATAAATCTTAGAGTCAACATCCTTGCCTTGCTCATCTTTGTCCAAGGATGTGAATGAACTTATAGGTGTGTCCACGTGTTTACCATCTGAAAGTTTGAATTTTCTCAAAAGATCCCTTACATATTTTGATTGGGAGATGTAAATACCATCTAACGTTTGTTTAATTTGTAAACCCAGAAAGAATTCAATTCTCCCATCATACTCATTTCAAATTCATTTTTCATCAAATTTGAAAAATCTTCACACAGTAAATCATTTGTGCTACCAAAAATAATATCATCGACATACACTTGCACAATGAGTCTATCATGATCTTTTATTTTAATAAAAAGAGTTTTATCAACACTCCCCCTGTCAAAATTATTTTTTAACAAAAATTTACTAAGTCTCTCATACCAAGCTCTAGGAGTTTGTTTCAAACCATAGAGAGCTTTAGTTAATTTGTAAATATGGGTTGGAAATTTTTGGTTTTCAAAATCAAGAGATTGTTCAATGTAAACTTCTTCATTGAGAAAACCATTCAGGAAAGCACTCTTCACATCCATTTAAAAAAGTTTAAAGTTTTTAAAACAAGCAAAGGCTAAGAGGATTCGAATAGCTTCTAGTCTAGTCATGGGAGCATAAGTCTCATCATAGTCTATCCCTTCCTTTTAGCTATAGCGTTGAGTAACAAGCCTAGCTTTATTTCTAACAATGTTTCCATGCTCATCTAGTTTGTTTCTAAACACCCATTTTGTGCCTATGATGGAATGATCACTAGGTCTAGGAACTAAGTCCCAAATTTGGTTCCTTTGGAACTGATTTAGTTCCTCTTGCATTGCCATTATCCCATCCTCATCCATTAATGCATCATCCACTTTGTTTGGCTCTAAGTAAGACACAAATGCAAGGTTTTACATTTCCTCAAGATTCCTAGAATGAGTTTCTACATGCTCTTCATGCTTCTCATTTGAACCTTCATTTAACTCCAAATTATTCGTCTTATTTGTCATATCTATTTCATTAATCTTCTCCTTAGCAAGCATTTTTAACACATTAGGTTCTAATTCATCAAATATAATGTGCATTGACTCTTCTACAACTTGAGTTCTTTTGTTATACACTCTATATGCTTTGTTTCTAGATGAATAACCTAGAAAAAATAACCTAGAAAAATGCCTACATCTGACTTAGGTTTAAATTTCTCAATATTGTCTTTGGTGTTAAGAATGTAGCAAGTGTATCCAAAGACTCTAAAATGTTTGATTTTGGGTTTTCTTTGATATACTAACTCATAAGGAGTTTTACCTAGGAATTTTTGAATCAACACTCTATTAAAAATATGATAAGCTGTGTTAATCGCCTTAACCCAAAAGTATTAAGGTAGCTCGTATTCATTGAGCATGGTTCTACCTATCTCTTGCAATATTCTATTTTTCCTCTTAGTTACTCCATTTTGTTATGGTGTTCTAGGTGAAGAGAAAGTATGTATAATCCCAAACTCATCATAAAAAGCCTTAAACTCATGATTCACAAACTCACCACCTTGGTCACTTTTAATCTTCACTAAATGGTAACCAATTTTATTTTGAATTCTCTTAATAAAATTTTTAAATGCATCAAATGTGTCACTCTTGTTTTCTAAGAAGAACACCCAAGTGAACATAGAATAGTCGTCCATAACATAAGCATAATGCTTTCCACCAAGTGATGCAACTCTATTAGGATCGAAAGGATCTAATGAATGAGTTCAAGAGGTTTGGATGTAAAGATGGCATTTTTAAGTTTAAATGAGCTTCTCACTTGTTTACCTCTTTGACATGGTCCACATGTCTTATCCTTGGCAAACTTGAGGTTAGAAAGGTCCTTTAACATGTCATGCTTAGCTAACTTCCTAATGAGATCCATATTACAATGCCCTAACTTTCTATGCCACAACTAAGAATCATTACACATCACTTGCCAGCACATAGAAGATTCAACAACTATTTTATCTAATTCAATCACATAAACATCTCCTGTCCTAAAAGTATGGAAGATTTTACTACCAGTCTCATCAAAAATATCACAGGTATTTTTCAGAAATCTAACATTATATCCAATATTACACAACTGAGATATACTAAGTAAATTGTATTTTAAGCCATCTACTAGCAATACATCAGAGATTTTGATGTTGTTTACCTCAATTTTGCCAATCCCAACAACCTTACCTCTGCTGCTATCTTCGAAGATCACATCTTTTCCCTTCTTCTTTGAGAGATGCACGAACAAATGCTTGTTGCCAGTCATGTGTCTTGAGCACCCACTGTCAAGAAACCACTTGACTTCTCTGGATGAATTTTTCTCATTTTGCCTTTGCATAATAATTATTTATTTACTTTGGTACCCATCTAATTTTGGGTCTATAAAAGTTAGTTCTAGATTTCGGAGCATCAATACCAACTTTAGAACCTTTGGAAACCCAAATTAATTTAAGACCCTTGTAGGTTTTGTTAATTATGAAAACATTTATTAATGTAGTGTCCTCTTCTACCACAATAATGACAAGCAGAAAAATAATTCATTTGACTGGATGCTTTTACAAAATAGTTTGAGTAGGATTTCTGTTTAGCACTTGGTCTATAGTCTATTCTTGCTTTATTAAAAATCATTCTTTGATTTTCAAGTTTGTCTAAAGTATCCTTTCCTAGAGTAAATTTTGCTAAGATTCTTTTTAGCTTGCTGATCTCCTCATTCAGTTCTTTGTTCTTAGCTTTTTCTGCATTTATTTCTATATCACATTTACATACATGTTCCTTTGATTTTAACAAATAATTTTCCTTTATTAACATAAAACATCTTTGTTTATTCTCTTTGTATTTAGCATAAAGTTTTCCAAAATCATATTTTAGTTTCTCATATAGGTCCAACAATTCATCATACAATAATTCTTCATCACTATCAAAATAAGTATTATAATAATTAGAAGAGGATTTAGAAAGTACCTCATCATCCTTTTTGGCTATGAGGCAAAGGTTAGCACGCTCAACTTCTAATGTAGAAGAGCTATCTCCTTCTGATGACTCATCCCATGTCGCTTTCAGAGTTATCTTCTTCTTGTTCTTCCTTAAAGGACACTCTGGTCTGGTGTGTCCTGGTTTCTTGCACTTGTAGTATATGATTTCCTTCTCTTTCTCTTTTTCCTTGTCCTTCTTGTATTTTTCTGGTTTCTTTCCATTCTGAAATTCTCTTATCCTCCAGTTCTTTCTTCTGGCTTTATCTTTACCGAACATTTTTTTTATTCTCTTAGCCATTAGTAAGAACTCATCCTCTTCTGAAGAGTTTTATATGCTATCTTCTTCCTCTTTCTCTTTTGTGCTCTTGAGAGCAAAGTTCTTCTTTCTAATTTCTTTATCATCTTGCTTGTTCTTGTTTGCTTCCAGCTCGTATATCATCAAGGAACCAAGCAGTTCTTCAAGAGAAAGCTTGCTGAGATCGTGTGCCTTTCTTATGACAGTCACTTTTGCCTCCCATATTTTTGGCAGACTTCTCAGAATTTTATTCACTAAGTCCATGTTCGAATAAGACCTACCAAGAGATTTTAAACCATTCATTATATCAGTAAAATGAGTGAACATATCTTTAATTGACTCATGACTTTTTATTTTAAAAAGTTCATAGTCATGCACAAGCATGCTTATTTTAGAGTCCCTGACTCTACTGGTCCTTTCATGGGTAACCTCAAGAATGTCCCAAATTGCCTTAGCTATATCACAGCCAGACACCCTATTATATTCTGACCTGTCTAATGAGTAATAAAGCACATTCATTACTTTATCGTTTAACTAGAACTGAGCTTTCTCTTCAAGAGTCCACTGTAACTTAGGTTTTATTTTTCTCTCTCTAAAGGTTTCATATATGGTCATGGGGTTTTTGTAACCATCCTCTATGATGATAAGAATTTCAAAGTCTAGAGTGCTAAGGAAGAATTGCATATGCTTCTTCCAATATGCGTAATCAGACTCATTGAAGAAAGGAGGTCTATTTGTTGACTGACCCTCTACTATGTGAGATAGAATGTTTGATGAAGATGCCATATAAATCTACTACTCACAGGTATTTAATCCTATATGAAGTAAGTTAAGCATTGATACCAATTGAAGTCCTAGATGGCAAGATCCAAGAGGGAGGTGAAATGGTTACTAAAAAATTTTATGATAGTGTTTGAAAAGTAATGATACTGCATATAAACTTTATGAATAAGATGCAGAATAATTATAAAAGCAGAAATTAAAGAGTACACAACACAATTTTATAGTGGTTCGACTATGAGTTTACATCCACTCTTCTCGGATGATTCTATTCACACCGAGGATCACTAAGTCCTTGTTTTTACGAGTCAAGAGAAACCCAAAGTATAACTCCTTCTTTGAACGGGTGAAGGGCAACCATAATTATAACTTTCTTTTAAATCGGGTGAAGTGAAACCCAGTATAAATCGTTCTTACTATGGGTGAAGAGAAACCTAAATTTATGTCTGAAATAATCAAAAGAAAAGATTAAAAACTCTCTAAAAGAGTATATGTTTTAATGTGCACACTTTCTCTCACTAAAATAAATACAAAGGAATATCAAAGAGAATAAAAATAATTGTAGAAGAATGTTTTGCTTGTTTTTATGATTTTTCGTTTCAACAACAACCTTAATATCTTCAAATTTGGTTGTATTTATATCCGCAATAAATTTCTTCTAACAGCTCTATTCTGCTCATTAATGGTGATAATAAATGCTTCTGAATTAGCCGTTACAATCTTGATTTTTGTGAAGATATCAATATGTTTGAGTTATAAGCCTTGAGGGTATCAATACGTTTTCACATAAAAATAATGATGTCCATTATGAACGTGTTGATGCAGTTTTCAGGGTATCGGTACATTTAGAAAACCTTCCAAAGGTATCAATACATTTATCCAAGGTATCGATACGTTCAAGTGGATCGACAGAGTATTGAAACCTTTCTGCGTGAACAAGCACCTCTTTGCTGCCATCGTATCGATACATTGAGCAGGGGTACCGATACATTTATTATAAGAGTGAAGGTATCAAAATGTTTGAAGCAGGGTTCTGATACTCAGGCTCAAAATCAATACTATATCTGAAATGTATCACTACCTTTAAGTGAGGTATCGATACGTTTAAGCTTGGGTAAGCTTTCTTGACACTTTTACTTCCCTGAAAAACATATTTTGCCTTTCTAAAAACCAAGTGAATTATATTTGTCCTTTTAAAATGTATAATCATTATTCACATGCATAATTTAAGTTTGTTATAAATTTTGGCATCATCAAAAATCAAAAACATATGAGATTCATCATCAAAAACAAATTTATCTCATCTATCCCATCATTTTTGTGATAGAGGATCCATTCCCGA
>JAVXUL010041109.1:0-11001 GCA_035590515.1 Trichilia minutiflora
TTGGCATTATCAAAAACATATAAGTAATTAATAAAATCATCACAAGATTCCATCATCAAAAATACATAAAGACATCATTGCAAAGGTTAGTGGTTGACTTCAAGAGATAAAGCTGTTGAAGATATTTTATTCTTATCATCCTCCTTCACATAATGGGAACTTCAATGTACTCTATACTTGTTTTGATAATTTTAGTTGAATAATTTTTATTGATTTATCTTGTTGACTTTTGAGTCCTCCTTTAAGTTGGGCAAAAATTTGTAGCTTATTATTATTATTATTATTATTTAAGAGTCATATAATAATTAAATATTTTTAATTTTATTTTTGTGCATACTTATAATTCTGAAGCATTGGTGATTGATCAAAATTTACATAAGGTACAAGTTATTAGTTTAGAGAAAGCAGTAGGAGATTGTTTATATTTTGGAGTCTGTGATTTGATAGTTATAACTAAGGGTATCTTTGTAAACTTTAAGATTTGAAAAGGTTATTAAAACCGTACATTGTAATTGATTGATATATACATGCTAGTACTCTGGAAAAGAAACAGAGCAAGAAATTAATAAAAGAGAGAAGCTTTCTTTATATTTCGATTACATTCATTTTTTTTAAGTTTCTCTTTAGTTGGTTGTTTTCTTTCTTTTCTAAGTGAGTTGTGAACAAGAAAGTTGCTGGTTTATTCAATTCTTTTGCATTCTTATGCTTTGTCATTTGGTCTAGAGGTTAAAGAAGAGAGTACAACAGGTGGTATCAGAGCTCTGAAGGCCAAGAAAGGATAGTTTACAGAATTGTGAATTTAGGATCAAAGAAAATCTCTTAGTTGATGACATAGTGACTATAAAGTTTAGTGTAAAAAAATTCACTAATGATAATGATTTTTTGTTGTGGAAGATGAAGATGAGAGCTTTTCTTGAACATGAAGGGCTTGATTATGCATTGGAAGAAGAAGTAGTTCAGGTTGAAGGGAAAGACTTCATTGAGTTTGAATTGAAAGAGATCCAAAGTAAAGCTAGAAGTGCATTGGTGCCTCCCTTTCAGATAAAGTTTTTTGTGAGGTGACCGGGGAAACTACAACAAAGGGAATATGACAAAAATTAGAAGAACGATATCAGCAAAAGTCTATAGCTAGACAGATTATCTAGAAAAATAGATGTATGCATTCTACCTTGAGGAGGGAGGCTCGATTGAGGAACATTTAGAAAAATTCAACAAGTTAATATTGGATCTTGAGATTGTAGATGTCAAAGTGGAAGATGAAGATCAAGCTTTGATTGTCTTTGATTGTCTTGACATCCTTACCACCTTTCTATGAACACTTTATAGATACTTTACTATATGGAAGAACTTCTTTATCCATGAGTGATGTAAAGAATGCTTTGTGTTCAAAGGAGCTAAATAGAAAGAATGAACATAAGGAAGGAAATGCTAGTGAAAGTTTAAATGTTAAAGGAAGGACAGAAAAAAGAGAATCAAAGGGTAAAAGGGAAAACAGATTAAAGTCCACGAATAAAGTATTAAAGTGTTTTCATTGCCATAAGGAGGGACATTTCAAGCATGATTGCCTTGAAAGAAAACAGAATAAAGGAGCTATTTTAACTGGAAAGAAAGCAGACTTAACTATAGTAACCAAAGCAAATTTTCAAGAAGCATTCCTCTTGATGGCCACTCATGATGTAGAGTACATCCAAGATGTAAAGGTTGAAGCAAGAGATTGGATCTTGGACTTATGGTGCACCTTTCACATATGCCTAAGTAAGTTTTTATTTTCAAATCTTGTTCTTGAAGATAGTGGGAAGGTGATGCTTGGAAACAATATGACTTGTGATGTAAAGGGTATTGGGACTGTCAAAATGAAAATGAGCAATGGTGCCTTGATTGAACTTCAAAATGTCATATTAGTTCCTAGCTTAAAAAGAAATCTCGTGTCTCTTGGAATGTTAGAAGATGTAGGTTGCACCTTCAAACTAAAAAATGGTGTTTTTAAGGAATGTAAAGGTGCCTCAGTACTAATGAAAGCTAGAAGAAGGAATGACTTGTTTGTCTTAGAAGGTGAGGTTATAACAAGTGATGTGAATGCTGCTTCTACCAAAGATGATAAATTGATGCTTCGGTATCATAGGTTGAGACACTTAGGTGAGAAGAGGCTGTTGGAACTTGTTAAACAAAATGCTTTGAAGGGTATAACAGGTGGAAGTCTGAAATTCTGTGAATGTTGTGTATTTGGAAAACATCACAGGATCAAATTTAATAAAGGGAAGCATATGTCTAGTTCTGTATTAGAATACATAAATGCTGACCTTTTGGGGCCTGCGCAGACTTCATCTTTAGGTGGTACCAGGTATTTTCCCTCCTTGATAAATGACTTCTAAAAACCAAAGATCAGGTGCTAAAAAAATTTAAAGATTGGGTGAGGTTAGTTGAAAACCAGAAGAACAAGAAGGTCAAGGTCCTTAGAATTGACAATGGCCTTGATGTTGAAGACATGCCCTAGAACTAATCGTGTCATATTGTTCGGGGCTATCACCATATTGTTTATATATTATAAAAAATTTACAATTAATAAATGGTATTTATTATATCATTTTGTATTCCATCAATTGCGATATTAATTGATAATTTGATTATGAATGCAAAATGAGATCATATGATATCTTATATGTCAAGACTCTCTCTATAATGTGTTGTAATATGAGAACAGAGTCTATGATTTGAATGCATCCAAATAAGTTCCTGGTTGAGGTAATGCATTAGGGACGATGATATTGCATGATTGGTATGTTTTGTTCCTGTCAATGATTAGTATTCGATGTTAATAGTTGGGTGATGAGTCTCATGTCACAAGAGCATAAACATGGGTAATGCATTTGTGAACGTATTACTGAACGTGATTAATCACGATAAATCACATGAGTGAATATCTATACTCAATGATAAATCGCACAATTATACTAGTGTACCACTAGTCCTTTTACCTGAGATATCACAGCTGTTCTCTACACTGAAGCACATCATTCACTTGTGTTTATTGTATCGGACTAGCCACACCTAATGAAAAAGCTTGATGGTAATGTGTTCTTTTTGTATGAGGACAGGTGTTGTTCAAGATGAAATCTGCTAGCTTAGGTGTTTGAGCTTGAGGTCCTAGGCAGGTATGTCATACACAGGGATTAAATCTTTAGTCAAAGTATATTTATTCAAAATGTGTTTTCGATTAAGTGGATCCCATATATGATTTGAGTTCCTGATCTTATGATTAAGTTAGGGGTTTCACTATACCATAACTTGCACTTAATCGGGAGTCGACAACAGAAGGACTTTACTACATACACGTACGACTTTAAGGGTTGATTTGGAATCTTTATTCATTATGTTTGGGGGTCATGATATCTTACTAGAGGTCACTCATGATCATTAACAACTTCGGTTACAAAGAGTTGTATCAAAGTGTTACAAAATATTTGTATACATATTCATGTCCAGCTCACGGTGAACCCAAGGGGGTCACACACAAGCCAATCGATGTCTACAGTGGTTATATGACAAAACTACAATATTATTTGATAATTGATCGAATGATATAAATTCTTTACAGTAAAGAATAAATTTCTCGATAATGACGCGCTAGCACCCGTACGTTCGAGAAATGGTCAATGATTTTAATATATCATAAATATGATTTATTGACATATGAAAACTTAAAAAATATATTTACATATCAAGGATTTAAATAAATAAAGGTAACTCATGGGTAGTTTTGGAAGCCATTAAAAAAAGCTTAGTTTTTTTATATTTTTCATGAAACTAACCAAGAAAAGAAAGAGAGAAAAGGAAGATAGGAATGAAAATATATTTTCTTGTATTCCTAATCTTCCAACTAAGTTAGTATGTTAGTTTTCTAAGTTTAAGAAACCATTAATGGCTTATAGAAGCCATGGAAGTTTTCTAAGTTTTCAAAGGTTCCATTGAAACCATTGAAGACATATTGGTGTGTGCATGCTTTGGAGGCAAAGGGGAAAGCTCATTGCTTGTTCCAAGCAAAGCTCTAGAGGTATATTTGATGCCTTGTTATGTTTAAAGTGTTTAAACTTATGAAATTTTCAAAACTATGCATAGATAGCACCATTAGTGATCCTAGGAAGCTAGACTAGTTCTAAGCAACTTTCATTTACTTTGATGATATACTCATTGATAACAAGTCTTTAGAGGAGCATATTGAGCATGTTAAGCTAGTTATACAAACCTTAAGGTCTGAACAATTGTATGTTAAGCTTAAGAAATGTACTTTTTTGTATAGATAGACTTGTGTTCCTTGGTTTTGTTGTGAGTGTGCAGGGTATTGAAGTTGATGAAGAGAAAGTGAAGGCTATTCAGGACTGGTCGATGCTTAAGACCATCTCATATGTGAGGAGCTTTCATGGTCTAGCAAGCTTTTATAGCCGTTTTGTGTAAGATTTCTCTTCTATTGCTGCACCACTTACTGAAATAGTCAAGAAGGAAGTTGGGTTTAAATGGGGGGAAGCTCAACAGAAGGCATTTGACACCTTGAAAGAGAAGTTGACTTTAGCTCCTATTTTATCTTTACCTAACTTTAATAAGACCTTTGAAATTGAGTGTGATACTTCAAGTATAGGAATTGGGACGGTTCTAATGCAAGAGAAGAAGCCAATTGCCTACTTTAGTGAGAAATTACATGGTGCTCAACTCAACTATTCAACCTATGACAAAGAATTGTATGCCTTGGTAAGAGCTTTGGACGTGTGGCAACACTATCTTCTTCCTAAGGAGTTTCTCATCCATACTAATTATGAGTCCCTTAAATATCTAAAAGGGCGAGGTAAGCTCAACAAAAGGCATGGTAAGTGGGTTGAATTCATCGAACAATTCCCTTATGTGATTAAATACAAGCAAGGGAAAGATAATGTTGTTGCTAATGCATTGTCAAGAAGATATGCCTTAATTTCTACTCTTAGTTCTAAATTGCTTGGATTTGAGCATATTAATGATTTGTATGTTGGTGATTCTGATTTTGGCAATGTATATGTGACGTTTGAGCAAGAAGCATTTGATAAATTTTATGGACATGACGGTTTTTTGTTTAGGGGCACCAAGCTTTGTGTGCGTAAATGCTCAATGCATGATTTGCTTGTAGTAGAGTCTCATTGTAGGGGATTGATGGGACACTTTGGGGTACATAAAACTTATGACATACTGAATGAACACTTTTATTGGCCTCATATGCACAGGGATGTTGAAAAAGTGTGTAATGCTTGTGCTGCATATAGGCAGGCTAAGTCTAAGTTTATGCCTCATGGTTTGTATATGCCTTTACCTGTACCTAGTTCACCTTAGACTAATATATCTATGGACTTTGTGCTTGGATTGCTTAGAACTAGGCGTGGTAGAGATAGCATATTTGTTATGATTGATAGGTTTAGCAAGATAGCTCATTTTATTGCTTGTCATAAATGTGAATATGCTACTAATGTCGTGGACCTATTCTTTAGAAAAGTTATATGTTTACATGGTGTTCCACACACCATAGTTTTTGACAAGGATGTAAAGTTTCTTTCACACTTCTGGTGTATATTGTGGGGTAAGCGTAGAACTAAATTGCTTTATTCAACAACTTATCATCCACAAATAGTTGGGCAAACCAAGGTATTGAACAGGACTTTAGGCACTTTGCTTCATGTCATAGTGGGTAAGAATTTAAAGACATGGGAAGATTATTTACTGTTTATTGAATTTGCTTATAATAGAAGTATACACTCTTCAACTTGTTATTCACCTTTTGAGCTTGTTTATGGTTTTAACCCATTAACCGTGTTAGATTTGTCCCCTTTGCCTTTACATGAGCTTTTTAGTTTAGATGGTAATGGGAAGGCAGATTTGGTAAAGTCCTTACTTGAGAAGGCTCGGGCTAATATAGAGAAGAAGAACAAGCAATATACTGATAGGACGAACAAAGGAAGGAAGAGAGTGGTGTTCACACATGGAGATTGGATTTGGGTACACTTTCGAAAATAAAGGTTTCCAAATCAACAAAGCACAAGTTGGATGCACCTGGTGATGGACCATTCCAAGTTTTGAAACGCATCAATGACAATGCGTACAAGATTGACTTGCCTGGTGAGTATGGTGTTTTTGCTACTTTCAATGTGAGTGATTTGTCTCCTTTTGATGTGGATTCAGATTTGAGGACAAATCTTTTCGAGGAAGGGGGAATGATGCGGATCTACCATCAAGTACATTTGGAGTTCAAGGGAGTGCAAGGAGCAAGAGTGGAGATCCTTTGACTCTTTCAAGTGGCCCAATCACAAGGGCACGTGCAAGCAAGTTCAAGGCAGCAATGTCTTTGTTCATTCAAGATCAAGTTACGCAAGAGCTTCAAGAGTTAGCCTTTAACAAGTACATTGTGGAGCTTGAAGGCACGCCTAAGCCCATTACTTTACTTAGGGTGTGTATTGATGAAGGGGCTGTCTAGTTATGGCGTGTTGGGCCTTTTAATGTATTGGGCACTAGTCAAATCTATCCAAGTCCTTATTGGATTAGGATAAGCTTAGTTTTTTTCTTTTTCCTTATGGATTGCATTTATTTGATGGGTTTAAGGCCTTATTAATTTTGTCTAGCCCTTATCCAAGGTCCATTAGGATTCCTTAGTCCAAGTCCATTAGGGTTTAAGTTTAATTTGTTAGTATAAAAGCTTTCTTTGTAACCTTTGGAAGGGAGACAATGAATCAAGAATCAAGGTAAACTTATCAATCTAATTGTAGCATTTATCTTGTTCTTTAACCCTATTATATGCGTTTTCATACATGTATTGTTTGGGGGTTCATTAGGGTGGAATTTAGATTATCTTTGGAGCTATGTCATCTTGTATGTGTGAGTTCTTGGTTCTTTAATCATTGGGTTCCGCGTCAGGGATGCTATTTTTGTTGTTGTGGATAGATTTTTCAAAATAGAGCACTTGATTCCATGTCATAAGACTGACGATGCAACAAACGTGGCTGATTTATTCTTTCAGGAGGTGGTACGACTTCATGGAATGCCGAAGAGTATAGTGTTAGATCGAGATGCCAAATTCTTAAGTCATTTTTAGAGGACTCTATGCAAAAAACTAGGTACGAAACTTCTTTTCTCTACGACTTGTCACCCTCAAACTGACGGACAAATTGAGGTAACAAATCGTACTCTTTCTACTTTATTTGTGCAAACATCAAAAGAAATTTGAAAACTTGGGAAGATTGCTTACTATATGTAGAATTTGCATACAAAGGTTATTTACCTTTTGAGATTGTTTATAGATTTAACCTTTTGACACCATTGGATTTAATGGCATTACCTTTTAATGAGTTCACGAGTTTAGATGGTGGAAAAAGAGTAGATTCAGTGAAGAAGCTTTATAAGGTGGTGCGTTAACAAATTGAGTGAAGAACAGAGCAATATGCCAAACAAGCCAACAAGGAACGTAAGAAGGTCATTTTTGAGTTTGAAGATTGGGTTTGGATATATATGCGTAAAGAGAGGATCCCAGCATAAAGGCAATTCAAGCTACATTTAATGTTTCTGATCTTTCTTCTTTTAATGTAGGTGATCATTTGAGGACAAATTCTTTTAAAGAGAGGAAGAATGATGAGAATCAAATTAATATGAAAAGAAGCCCAAGGAGAGATCCATTGCATATAAAGGAAGGTCTGATTATATAAGCTAGAGCCAAAGAATTACGTAAAGCTTTGAATGGGACGAATCAAGTAATAAGGAGCAATATTAAAGCACAACCATTGAATATGATCAATCTTAGCAATTTGGGGCCAAAAGAGGAGATACAATTGACTCATTGCATTCGAGGCCAGAACTAAGTTAATTAGGCAAAGCTTTATGTTTGGGCTTTAGTTATGTCAATTATATTATAAAGATGTGTTAATTGTTGTTATTTGGGCTGGACATTTATTGAGTTCAAAAGTTTTTATTTTAATTTTATATTATTTGGTTTGGACATTTGTTTAAGCTAAGCTTAAAGTCTTTATTTTATTTTAAACCATTTAAGATTAGGAAAATTTTGTTAAAGAAGTATATTAGTTACCTATATAGGATTATATTAGTTGCCTATATAAAGGAATGATTTGTTAAGGAGAGAAGAAGATGTGAACAATAATATGAATAGTAAATTAAGAGCTTTCTCTTCATTCTTTTGGAGATTTATTCAGAACTTATCAGAATCTCTTTCTGGGTGTGGCGTCTTCACTTCCATCATACTTTATACTTTTGGTTCATTGTTTGTTTATATCTTTGGGTATAAGGTTTAACGTACCTTAGGTTTTTGGATTAAACTAAACAATTGGGTCAAGGTTTTGTATCACCATAACCTGATTTTAGCTTTTCTGGAGATTTAATCATCATCAACTCAATGTAAGTTCACTGCTAACTAGTCGAGTTCACTTCAAACCCTTTAGCCACTAATCTAGCCTTATGTTTCTCAATGGAACCATCACTTTTTATTTTAATTTTGTATACCCATTTGCATCCAACAGGTTTCTTCCCTTTAGGAAGAGGAACAATGGCCCAAGTCTCATTCTTAACTAATGCTTAAGCTCATCACAGATGGCTTTTCTCTAAATGGAAGAGGTTTTGGCCTCTTTAAAATTTGCGGGCTCTTGAAGATCGTCAATAACATTAATAAATGCTTTGTCTTGATCTCTAATATGCACATAAGTATAAGTATGATGAATGGGGATGATTAGTGACTTGATTGTCATGATAAGAAACTCTATTATGTAACCAATTGATGGCTGGTCTTTTAATCCTAGTAGACCTTCTAAGTATGATCTGATCTGGAGAAGGATGATTAACATCATTCCCTTGGTTAATCATGATGATATGATCATCAAGGGGCTGATCGGATT
Source organism: Trichilia minutiflora (assembly GCA_035590515.1). Lineage (NCBI taxonomy): Eukaryota > Viridiplantae > Streptophyta > Magnoliopsida > Sapindales > Meliaceae > Trichilia > Trichilia minutiflora. The sequence continues at coordinate 8,907 of JAVXUL010041109.1, forward strand.
GATCATTATAAGAGGAATCATGAGAGATGTCATGCAACGTTTCATGTGAACCATCATTAGGAGAAGCATTTGGTTCATGTTCATCATGCAAGAACTCTTCTTGAGTATCAAGCTGGTTAGATTCACTAAGCATGTCATTTATGTCAGGATGGTTTGATTCATCATGTATGTCATTCATAACTTTTTTGTTCATGTTGGAACCGATATCATGCTTGTTAATATAATTAACAATGGGATTAGGAGTGATACTAATATGAGTACAAATGAACATGAGAAGAATGAATGTAGAAAGGACAAGCTAGAAGATATAGTTGTGTCATATGGGTATATTACTCTTTCTAAGGCCAAAAAACTTAAAGAGGTATTTCATGGATTCGTACAAGGAATTGTAGATCAAGAGCTAATGACATATGCATATTACTTATCTTTATTTTATTTTAATTAGTTTAATTGATTTGCAGTTGGCCCAATTACTAGTTGGGTCTAAATCCATAAAACTTTAGGGTTTATTTCCTATTCCTTTTAGGATTAGGTTTTTCTTTTAAGACTATAAATAGCCTTATAAACTTAGAAGGATATTATTATTGATTGAATGAATTTTGATTTTTCTCTAAGTGAGAATTAGCTAATCTATATGGTTTCTTCATGGATCTGCGATATACTTATCAAAGGTTAGTAATCTTTATGGTGTCAAATTTTTTTCTATTAATATTCTAAGTTCTTGGGTATATTGTTATTCTAGGGTTTAGAATTCTGTTCTTATAAGATTAAGAGGTTTAAGAATTTTGAACACTTGATTTGAAACTATAATAATTATTATAATAATAATAATAATAAAATTTTAAAAAAATAAAAAAAATTTGCTACAGTCACGTATAATATGTCTACAGTACTATATATAGTACATATACAATATCTGTAAACAGTTTTAGTCTCCAGTGAGTGTGCTCCCCCTTACTGCATCACTTCAATGTTCCTTAGGAACATTAAGATGAAACAACATTGACCTTGCTACTTCAAGGATGTGTCTATTTTTTCTTTCAGCAACTCCATAGTGTGTATAGACATATTTTTTGATGTAATATGTCGTTACTTACCAAAAACTCATTGAATGAGTTACTAATATATTCTCCCCCATTATCCGTTCTTAATACCTTAATTTGCTTACCAAATTGGTTAAGCACATAAAGTGTAAATCTCTTAAAACAAAGTAACACATCAATTTTAGATTTTAAGAGATATATCTATGTAAATCTTGACTTATGATCAATGAAGGTAATAAAATACTTATAATTATCAAACATCAAAATGAATCAACTTAAATATGTCATTACACTCATGATCAGAATGAAGAAAAGGTAATTTAGATTGTTTTCCATAGATGTATGCTTAACATTTAAATTTGCGATCAAAATTCAAACTTGGAAATAAGGAGTTCAAAATCGGATTAGAAAGATATCGTAATCTTATTAGATTGTTAGGAAACCGAAACCATATAAGAAGTAAAAAAATAAAATTTTTCTATTCCCTCACAGGATCCATGCGATAAACCTATTGTTTATAACGTTATGAATCTGAATATTCATACCTTTATACGATTTCATGATGAAGAACCACAAAACGCAAACGAACTCTGTGTCTCTACGATATCCACACAACCGTGATGATTGAAGATGAGTGCTAGCTCTTGTTTGCGTACCTCTTTGTGCGATTTGAACCTATTGCGATTTTCAGTAAAACTTATGTAAAAGCCTTACCTTTAACGCAAATAAAAGCTCATTTTTATATTATGTTTTAGGGTTAAGGTTTTAATGATATAATAATAAGCCCAACATTCATGATGGGCTTAGCCTTACTATTAAAGCCCCAATCCATTTAATAAAGTTTAAACCAACATCCTTAACTTAACTTTATTAAATAGATCTAGTAAAAACCCTAATCAACACAAAGTTTTACGAATTAAGATAAATTTATCTCATAAATTTATACTTTCAATTTTTCGATCTAATGCGCGACCTATTAGGTTTCCGTAACATTGGCAGTAATACTAAAATTCTAATTTTAGTAATACAAGTCATGAGCGGTGTCTAGCAAC
>JAVXUL010041159.1:0-10999 GCA_035590515.1 Trichilia minutiflora
AATATAGATATAAGAAAATACTCATTTTATTAATCATAAGATTTACAAGAGTTTTACAAATTTACAATCACTGATTATACTGTGATTGGATTTTAGGGTATACAACTCTTTCAGAGGTACCTCTGAGCGCGTGGCCTGGCCATTAACATTATTAACATTATTAACGAATATGTAATAAATTTAGGAATTAGTATGGAATATATTATTATTATTGCAATATTTTATTTAATTATTTCAATTAACTTTATTATCAATTTTAGTATATTATTTAGTTATAAGAATGAATTAATAATTTTGAATTAATAAATGTCATATTTTTTATTGATTAAGGTTATTAATCAATAAAAAATATGAGATTTATTAATTCAAAATTATTATTTAGTTATAATGATGAAATAATAATTTATAATTGACTTGTTGATAGATTAATGTTTTAATCTTGTCTTTGTTTTCTTATTATTTAAATATAATGAATTCTTGTTAACAATTGAGGATGTTTATGTTGAAGAGAGTCGAGGAAGACCACGTTGAAAAGGATGCGACATAGTTATCATATTTACATGACATTACGTTGATTCGAGAGAAATTAACTATGAAATAATAGATTTTGTTCAGACAAACATGCCTAGGTTATTTTCTTGATATATTTCCAGATTTGTTTTTTTGGGGTGCTTGATACATCATGTACTCCAACACGAGGTTTATCCTACCATTGATAGTGAGGATGAGATGTAATTTTTTATTGAAGGTAGTCTTACGAGATTTAGTCAGAAGGAATTTATACTTATTATAAGGTTGAAATTTAGTACAACCCCTGATATTAAATTATGAAGTGATCGGCTTTGAAAACTGTGTTTCAGTAAGGTAAAGGTGATTACTCTGAAGATGATTAAGGAGGTATATTACGAGATTAACTTAAGTCAGACAACTGATCTTAATGTGGTAAAACTATCTTTGTATTTTTTTATAGAGCGAATTATTTATAGTAGAGGATATAGATATCAATCAAGCATATTGCTGTTAAGGACTCTTTACGATCTCGATGAATTCAATCAATATTCGTGGGGTTTAGTATGCTGGACATAGATTATCCGATCATTGCGCAATGTGTTAATGATGTATGTTACTGATGATAAAAAGGCTTGAACTTTGACGAAACAGTAGAACGCAAAGGAAAATAGCAATAAAGATACAGAAAGGTTAATATAAAGTACAATCTAGATAGATTTTTCTTTACATTTTAAGTAAAGTATATTAATTATACTTAATTATTTCGTTTAAATTCTTATCATATAGTATGATGATATGTATAAGTTAATGATTGTATTCCATGTTTGAAGGTTTTGATTTACGAGGTTATTAATACACTGGGTCTGGATTTGACAAGAATATTAAATGATCATGTTCCGTGTATGCTATAATGGTGTTCATTACCAAAATATGCTCTATTAAAAGAAATTCATCAGTACATTTTTGGCCTAAGTGCTATAAGTCTTTCAAACCATACTATGATGTCGATTTTCCAATAATAAATGAATTATTTTTTGTGAAATATAGGCACCTATAGTGCTACAACATATAGAAGAAACTCTTGAGGAGTAGTTGGAGTCATATTATCTATGCTACATGAATATGGTTAGTGAACTATCAAGTGGGTACAATTATTGATTGTTCCCGAACTATCCTATGAGACATCATAAATCGTAGAAGGTTTATCAAGAGCATTAATATTGAATTTAGTTTGGTATATTAATAAATATTCTTTATGTTAATCAATCTATTCACCTGCTTCAGAGTGGAGGTCAGCATCGATCTTTTACTTAGCATCAGTATAATGATGAGGTAGTAGGAGAGAAAATGATTGAACGAATTACACTGTTTTACGATCTAGTATATAGTACTCTATTTCAAAACCCTATGAGTCACACACCTCCTCTGTCGAGTTTATCGTCGTATCATTCACTTTAGATGTTTCTAGATATGGAGTACGTTGTTATACGACCTTTATTCTAACAATCACCTCACGTATTGAGTGGTATAGATTATAAAATTTCCATCTTCTAGTGGGATGGCATACTCCGATTATCAGAATGATATGTCACGTCCTATTAATAATTAGATTGCATGATGTTTGGGAAGACTGAAGAAGGGTGCACAATGACAAGAGGAGTGATTGTATAAATTGAAAGAGCATGTGTAGCGACAGCAAGAATGAACAATACAATTGGAGGATGCTATTTATAGTTTAGTACATGACATACGATAATAGATGCATGTATATAGTACTATCGACATTCAGGTTTATACACTTTTTAAATTTTAATATCTTTGAATTTGAGTTTATTAATGATTTTTCATTTTAATTATCATAATTGGCTGAAACTTGTGATGATAAAACTTATGATGGAGTTAAGTTAATATCCGATAGTTTTTAGAGTGCATGATTTCTAATGCAAGAAAATTATTAGTTAGCAAATATTTTAGACAAAACTCTATCAAATTTTTGTTTTTTTTTGCCTAATATACTTTGTATTACTTTTTTTTCGATCCAGGAACCTGATGTCCTAACGAAAGAGTATATGTGTGTTGAAGATATTATGGAAGACACAGTGGGAGATGTTGATACGGTTTGTCAGGAGACGGTTGTTGAGGATAGTATAGTTTATGACATAAGAGTTAAAGAGATTGGTGATTAGAACATAAGAGTTGTTAGTATGGGTGCAAGTCATTTTGGTCGTATTTACAAGCCAAATGCTTATGCATAGACACACTATATGAATTCTATTAGATAGGGTAAGTCATGATACAGACAAGCTATCAACTATGAAGTGTGTACTCAAGAGCCTATTTTGGATGACTTATTCTTTCTTTTCAATTCATGGATGGCCAATGAAAGAACTACATTAACGGTAGTATCATACGATTAACTCTCTATTGGCTTAGTGTTATAAATACAACAGAATCATAGTTAGATGACACTGTAAGTATGTAATATGTGTTTGATTGTATAAAATTTAATCAGTATTGTGCTTAATATTTGTGTTTTTTGCTTTATCGACAACACATTGATGAAGACATTGACATGTTGGGGCACTACCACTTAACATTTAGATCCATATTTTCACATAATTATACTGCGTTCTGGATCATATTTTGTATAAGTTTTGTTTGTTATAGTTAACTCATATATAAACATTAATAAAATTAACAAATGTATTATGTATATGCATATATTGCTTTAAACTGCATGGGCAGGATTGCGTATCAGTCATCTATTATACGGGGGATTCTATTCGAATATCGATGTGCAAAGTTTTGTGTATGGGCATAGTTTGTTTAGATCCTAGGTTACCTGTGATGTTTCATATGCTTTATGGATTGTATAACAGGAATATTAGGTTACCCGTGTCATTTATTTTGCGCGCTGACATATTATTGTTTACAATTCAGCGCCAAATGGTCACTTTGATAATGAGATTAGGAGAGCATTAGAACCACTGTATATTAATTTCATTTTTAATATGAGATGTAGGCATTGTAGATGCTACGAGACCATTTACGTGCGAGCGTCTGACAGATGGTATACCCTATTAGTATCCAGAATCTGGTAACTGGGGGGTACTTGTTTGTATGTATATTCAATATTTATGTTTAGGGTGGACATTTGACTTTGGATCGGATGATAGTTCAATTTTTAGGATGAAAATGACTTTAGATATATAATATAATCATTTTAAATTATTATAAATTTATTTCATTCAAAAATCATTTTCAGTGATCTGTGCACGTATCTAATATTTTATTGTTGTCATCTGTTAAAGTCATATATTATATGTAGATAAATCTTAACCTATTTAACTATAACAAATTAATTTAAAATGAATTAACATGAAGTAAATTATTAATAAAGACAAAGTTATTTCTATTTTACAAAAACTGCTTAAAATGGTTCTAAAATGCACACTTAGGCATTCCTTACATCACAAAAACATTAAATAATAATAAAAACAACCTCAAATAACTTAAAAATAAGTAAAATATAAGTTAAAAAATATTAATATAATCCAACTAATTAAATCCTCCAAAATTACAAAAAGAAAAAAATATGAATAAAAACATAACCTAATCCTCCACCTATTCTTCATCATCATTGACGTCAAGTTTTAGTACTAACGATGATGTCCCTGATGGTTGTAGAGGTGGCATCCATAAAGCCTATGACATATCAATACAAGACTAGATTCCCATATAATGCTTCAATTACTCCAAAAATTAAAGGCACCTATGTTCATAGTGTCTCCACTCTTTGATCTCCACAAAGTCATGCTGGTACTATCAAATACTAATCTCCATCTCAAACGTACATCATTATAGATGTGAATGATGTGAACAAGTTAAGGTCTCCTCGAGTCCTGTGGATGCTTTATGCCTTCTACTATGATAAGTCGAACAACTGTTAATAATAAATTTTTGGTTATAAGACCTCTTGGTCTGATGTATCAAACCATGGTGTCGTAATAAAGTCCGTGATCAGCGATGAAAACGCCAGCCCCACATAGAAATTATTCGTGGTGAAACGGATGGTGTCAGAGATCCATTGTCTTACATTGATTAATAAGCTAGTTTTTATGACATACAATATTAAAACTTGCTCTTTAGTCATTTCAGATAAATGTGATATTAGGCTAAACTTCGAACATACAAAATGGTGCTATAAAATCATCTTAATCATTAATTCTTTAGTCAAAAAATGAGCTTCACCCCACGTACTACTATCCATCGAACAGGTTTAATCCAAATAACCTTTGTTATTGTATCTAGATCTACCGATTTAATAAATTGGGCTAGTTTACAAACGGGGGGGCCTGAAGCTAATAAAAATTATTAATCACAGATGCTTCGTAACTTTTCACAGCAAAATGATACCCGATCACTTATTTTAGTTGCATTAGCATAGAATTTCCTTACAGCAGTCATGACCGCTGTTTTTTGTTGAGCATAAAACGTTTCCTACTAAAGCCATAAGATTTGATAATCTAAATCTTGAGCACTCGTGATCCAGTTTACATCAATACTATGTTCCTTAAGCTCCACTTGCTTGATAAAAGATTCTTTAAATTACTTTTTCGCCACCTCTAAAGCAAATCATGATGAAAAATTACGCTGTTGTGTACTTGCTTTTACACGTTTTCCATGGTCTTTTCGTTTCATTTTTGCACAACAAATTTATCCTTTAAATTACACGATCTCCGAACTTGCCAATCATCACCTTATAGATTACACCCTCTCCTTAAAACTTCCTATTATCAAATGCAATTACCTACTATTAGGCACACACACTAGTAATTCAACCCAAACAAGCACAATCATACCACAAAAAACTCCCAGCACTCAAATTTCAATTCAACACTAAGAGAATAACTATTATCACATTTAACCAACATTCATGCTACAATAATATAACAGAATTACCATAACCATAAGCAAATTAATTTGCGGTTGATCAAGAAAACTTAATTATTAGAATGATACTAACCTGGATCTTATGATTCTTTCTTGTTTTGTGCACCAAAGTGGTAAATTAAAAAGATGGAAAATGGGTATAGACATTGTTTATGTGGTTAAGAAAATTGAGGGGAAAAAGAAAATGAAGAAGATGAAGAAGTATGTTGTAGTGTGTTGGCAATTGCTGGGAATATAAGTGATGAATGTAGTATAAGGATTTGTGATGAAATTAAACTCTTGTAAAATGCCAAGGTGTGAGTATGGGAGATGAAGGTATAGAGCAAAAGAATAAAAGCTAACAAAAAAGAAGAAGGAAACAATTAAGAAATAAAAAATTAAATAATTAAAAGAGATGCTCGCACTGTAGCAGAGTGCTACAACGAAACGTTTCTGTGTTGTGGGCCCACAACATAAAAGTGCTCGCGCTGTAGCTCTCCGCTGCAGCGCAAGCATCTTTTATTTTTATTTTTTATTCTTTTAATTCTTTTTTTTATTTTTTTATTCTATTTGCTTTTTATATTATTTTTTATTGTTTTTCATATTTTTTTAAAATTTTGTTTTTTCATATTATTTTTTATTTTTTTAAATTCTGTCTTTTTCATATTATTTTTATTTTTTAATTCTATTTTTTACATATTAATTTTTTATTTATTGTTTTTAAATTTTTATTTTTTATTTTTTTTATTTTTTTTTATTTTTTGGCTAATTTTGGTGTACAAATGACAAACTACAAATACAAGCTCCTAAAAGATAGTATACACTATCAACTTCCAGATATATACATATATCTACTACTTTATTGTTGTCACTTGATAAGGTTAAATATTGTATACAATAAATCTTACCCTATTTATTCAATAGAGATTAATTCTACATAAATTAACAATATTGACAATAACAAATTAACAATAATGTAAATGCATAAATCCTGAAATCAGTTCTTCCACAAGTCAAATATAGCTTCATTTTATATAATCTACTATAATATTAAACAAATTTATTTTTATACTTTATACAAGTTAAGGCAATGGTTAAATTCTTATTTATACAAGATTTTCATTTAACAAATATTTATATGATTTCGTATTTCATTCCATCTAGCTTCGTTCTTAACAGAAGGAAGCATCCACCATTTCTTTACGTTTCTTATCTAGTGCAATCTTGTTCTTCACCAACCTACACAATGAAATAAAAATCACTAAATTGTATCCCATTAAAATAAGCTAAGAAAAAGATATCAAAAATACGAAGCAAACAAAAAATAACTATGAAAAACATTAGATATTATAATAATGGCAATAATTATAACACATACATAAGAAATACATAATAAATAAGTAATAACACATACATAGATTATGAATACTAATATTGTCATGATGGTAACAAGTACAAATTATTTACATAACTAAAAGAAATAAAAAAAAACATAGGTGTCACTCGGCTGAGTGTAAGAGAATTGGGTTTTTGCATACAGATCGATTATGGCCAATGTTATGACACTTAGAACACATTCTCTTAACCACATCTTCGCACGTAGAAGTGATTTGTTATTTCCTAGGTCGTTAGGAAGGCATATGTTATTTAGGTGGATTGACATTAATTTCTCTCAATTCTGAGAGAAAAACCCAATCTATCTCATCTCTTATCGGTTGAATAGGCTCTGTATACTACAATAAGTGTGTCTATAGTGTAAAACATTGAACATAAAGAATTATATGATAATCTTACGTGTCTACAAATGATAAGAGCATGTGCACATGGAAGTTGTTAGAGGTCAAATAATCTGCAACTGCAACTTTTATCCTCAATGTTAACAATGTCAACCTTCCATGATTGATTATCTAGAATTGCCACTGAAAAATGGGATTTATAGTCATTATACAGGTGAACTCTATTTGCTCATCAATTGTTTACTATGCCACCTCTGTTAGTAATCCATCTCTTGCAACAGCTATCTCTCTACATTCGTAAAACTATCTTTGTAACACTGACATAATATATTCAGCCAATGCTAAAATAGAAAGTGAGCGAGCATTTTTAAGCAATGCATTTAGACTCTCGGCAATATTTGTGATCATTATGTCACATTGACGAGCTAAAAATTGTGACTCGCCCATTTATGAACCTCAATCCCATATTTTAAGTAGTTTGCTGTCTCTGGATGCATAGCCCTTAAATTGGTTATATATTCATTAAACTCATTAACTCAATACACTTTTCCAGCTTGAAAATATGCTTGCATGAAAGTGTCTGTCTTTCATACTCACATCTTGTATTTTACCTTGACATTATCTGATATATGGTATGTACAAAAATCATAAAATACATCTGTAAAAATTGAGTTAATTCCCTTTCAATGCTATTGTGTCAATTCGAAATAAACACTACATCTTTTAAAGGGTATATGGCTTTATGCAGCTTTATAAAAAAATCACTCCCATGAAATATAATTCTCTGAATCAGTAACACCAAATGCAATTGAAAAGATTTGGTCATTTTCATCAAGGACTATTGCTAGAAACAATATTCTCCTATATTTACACTTCAAAAAAGTACCATCAATCGCAATTATAGGTCTAATATAATTCTAAAATCCACGGATACACGAACCAAAGGACATAAAAAAATACATGAAGTTATCTTCGCCATCCCTTTCAAAAGCTATTATTGAACTTGGATTTTTTTCCTCCAACATATGATAGTAAAGTGGGAGTACCTTGTATAATAGTATCGGATCTCTATATACAAGTCTCAATTCTTCTTTCTTACTATGCCACGTCTTCGAGTACAATAAATACACTTTATATTCTCTCTAAATATCATCTCGAATATTTCTAAGGGTGTAAATCCTATTGATGTCTATGAACTTGTCTTTAATCAAGTAGCCAATTAATCGAGAGCTTGCTTATTAGTGATTTTCTTGTAACTGATAATGCTGACAAGTATGCACTGTGTAAATTCTGGTTACTTATAAGTATTCATCATTCCCAAGCTTAGTTGCACGAATTCGTCGTTTATAACTCTCACCTCTGCATTTTATCTCAAAACAGTCCGTATTAGACTTGCAAACCTTGATCTCAAATGATTTTTTAATGCCATCAAACCTAATTTATCACGCAATTCTTATATCATTTTATAAATTTGACTAACACATACATCACCCAATCTTATACTCGATGAAATATCATTTGATATAGTAATAACATGTGGTATAGGAGGTAAAGACTTGATGTACTGATTTCATATTGATGGTGGAGTTTCACGAGTATTTTTGTAGACACGAGTTCTATCATTATTTTATAAGTCATATTTATCTCCACTAGTTAAATCATTACCATCAATGTCTGGCTTAACAGCATAATACTCATGCTCTGGCTTTTCCTCTTAATGTTGAGGATGATTAAGATACTCCAAAATATATGGCTCTTCATCTTGAGCAGGTGAGGAGTAATGTGATAGAACCTCTATATTATTCCAATTCAATGGACTCCCGTATTAAACTCGTGTTGGTATTGGAGGAACCTCATCTCTCAATGTATTACTTCTACTTGAGAACCTAAACGGGTATACAAGAACTTCATTATTAGTATGCTATCGTAAAGTGTTGTGCTTACTATGTACTGCCTTGTTGATACATTCAACGGTGACAAATAACGAATCATATCCTCTCATGCTTGTAACATAAGTCGGATTATTGGTATTGATAAAATCCCGAAAGCTAAATTTAACATTAATATCTGTTATAATCTGAGGCGCCACTGAGAGTTGTATACTCTTTGTAAATATTGCCTTCGTCTTGATACTGAACTGAGTAGGATTAATATAATACCTCTTGTACAACATTCCCATAAATTCTTCATAGTTAATATTTTAATCCACACAAAAAGGTATTATTAATTTGTCAATATATATCTTACCCTTGTTTGATGTGAATTCTTATAAACCATCATATTAAGTAATTATTATTAGTACTATAGCCATATCTGTAATAAAATGATTCAAATGTATAACAAAATGAATTCATTAATTTTCTAATTCATATGAAGTATATCTTATATATTAATATATTTAAGTTAAAAATTATCAGTAATACATTATTATTATTATTATTATCGTCATTGTTAATAACAAATTAAAACATAAATTATTGTTATTTCGTCAAAATTTTCATTCTAATAAATTTTTTATTTTTTATTATGAAAATTAATCTTAAATATTTTAATAATTTTAGTATCATAATAAATAGATAATTTTTTTATCAACAAATAAATGCATTTTATACGATTTCAATTTTTGTAATAATATTATTAAAATTAGTATAATAAAGAAAATGTTAAACTAAAATAAAATTTTAAAAAATTAAAAAAAAAACACTCGAACAAGCCATGCTAAAGTGCGCGCCACATTGGATGCAAAAATGCACCCAATGTGACTAAAGCACCCACTCAAGCCCTTGCTCGAGCGGATGCTTGAAGGTGTGCGAAGAGCAAAATCCTCCCACCCAAAAAAATATAATTTTTTCATTTAATTTGGGTTCTTAATAATTATTTTCACTATAATGCACTTTAAGAAGGTTTTCATAATATAATCATTACCATTTTTCTTTAACATACAATATGTAACATTTAAAACACAAATTATTAATAAAATAAACTATCTATAAATCAATATATTTCAAAATTATTCTAAATTTTATCAAAAAGCTTGATATTGGTGGGAAAACTTTCTAATAATCAATAAGGTTAAAATGTAAGAGATGAAAATTGAGATATATAGTAATATAGAGAATATAAATTTTTAATAAGGATATTTTTATTTTAATATTTTTAAATGAAAGTTTATATTTTTTAATTTTTAGTTATAAACAATAATTATTTTTAGAGATTTAGTCAAAAACATTGACTATTTATAATATCTATTAAAAAAAATCACTTAACAAAAATTCATTCAAAAATAATTTATTTTATTATTTTTAAACAAAAATACCCTTAAAAAATGCGCTAAAGAATGTGACTTCCTAGTATGCACTATGCATATTAGGGGATACTTGCGTGCTAGGGTGTATCCCCTAATGCCCACAATGTGCTAAGGAGTGCCACTAGGGAGTGCCAATTGCTAATGTGTTAAGGAGATATTATTTATTTTAATTATTTAAATAATTAATTAAATTAAAAATTTTAAAAATAAATATTATTTAAATAAATATATTATTATTAATTATAATATTATTTAATAATTAATTAATTAATTCTAAATAAATATTATTATTAATTATTATAAGTATATACACACGAAACAAGGAAGATATTTTATTTTAATATTTTATTTTTATTTAAATACTTATTAAAAATATTCTATTTAATATTATTATATAACATATAATAATGTTTAATTATAAATTATATTTAATATTATTGTTGATGCAAAAAATGGTCACGGCGACTATTCCTCGCACCAGCAGATTTCTTCTTCTTCTTCTTGCTCCTGTAGC
>JAVXUL010041170.1:0-10999 GCA_035590515.1 Trichilia minutiflora
AGATGAATGCAGAGACATGAATTAAAAGAATAGAAAATGATAATTATACCCTCGAGGTGAGGTACGGGTCGTTACAGAAACCATTTCTTGAGTGCACGTCTGATTTTTATACTGCAGAAGGTGTGAAATACATGCAACAATCTGATATTCCTGATTACTTGAAGTATGTGGAGGTACTATATTTATTTCTAAATCCTTACCATATGTGTAATGTTAAGCTGTAATTTTGTCATATTTTATTGTATTATCAGTTACTAAATTGTTCTTTTTACTTTGCTTTTGCTTGCGTAAAATATTGGGATTAAATAGTCACATTTGACTTGTAATCACATGATAGTGTTGACATATTTTCGATTTGTGGATAATTGATTTTCACAAATAAGATTGCATGAAAAACATGAAAGATGTTTACTTTACCTTGATATTAACACAAGAAAGCCACTTATAGCAACCGCAGAAAGACAACTTCTTAAGTGGCACATATCTTTAATTCTTGTTAAGGTGTGAACCTAAATCTTTTATTCCTTATCCCTCTAATGAATGCCAGAATTTGTATTTCTTTTGAGGAGTTATGGTTTCTTTGATCTGGGTAGGGGTTCATAATGCTGATGAATGAACATTGTACTGAGGGACTTCAGAGGATGTACTCATTGTTTTCAAGGGTTAATGCCCTTGAATCATTAAGGCAGGCCCTTATTATATACATTCGTAGAACTGGGCATGGCATTGTTATGGATGAAGAGAAAGATAAAGATATGGTTTTCTCTCTTTTGGAGTTTAAGGCTTCTCTTCACACAACATGGGAACAAAGTTTCTCAAGGAAGCATTCTATAATACCATAAAGGATGCATTCGTATATATATTGATAATGGTATTGCTATTATGTTATGATTTATTATCTGTTCTTTTTGTCATCATAATTACTAATGATGTGTATGGTATTTATTTTTAAAAAATATTTAGGATAACTGGGTAAGGATGTGTTTGAAGCATTCTATAAAAAGGATCTTGCAACAAGCATTCTATAATAAAATAATTATTAATGGATTTGTTTTTATTTATATATTTGATAGTAGATAAAATTAATATATTTTATTTATTTTTTATTATATATATATATTAATTTAAAACTTTTAAAATTGGTCCGCGGGCCGGTCCGTTTAGGCCCGTTAGTCTGCGGATCAGATTAACGTTGGTAAAATATCAATCTGCATAATAAACGGATCAGTTCGGTCCGATCCATTTAAGTCTGGCCTACGATGAGCCTAGCCGAACCAAACTGGATTGACCCATTTGACAGTCCAATCCATCACATTTACATAAAGTTATTTCTAAATTATATTGATGGTTTTTTGTCCACAAAAATTTTTAAAGTTAATTAATTAATATTTAATATTTAAATTTATAAATATATATTTTTTAAAAACTTTTCATACCTCAATCTTAAAAAAAAAAAAAGTTTTACTTCTTAATTTATAAATTATTTTTATAGTTTGACCTCTTCAATTTTTACTGCCTCTTTTATTATGAATCAACTAAATTTTGAATTCTCATTAGAAGGAAAAAAAATTTTACAACAAATAAGACATCACAAATAAAGATGATATTAAGTTTTTGCGACGGCAAAATACTAAAAACAAATTAAGTGGGATTATTTAATATAAATATATTATAAATAATAATAATAAATATATAATAATGTTATATAATTATAATTGGTGCGAGTTATGTGACCTAAAATTGTTTTCATTTTCAATAGGCGATATATATTTATAGATTATGTTTATGGGGGGAATGATAAATACCCTCCTATAATTTTTGAAAAAATCACATATCCTCTTATAGGATATGTGACAAAATCACAGCCATTCATTATATAAAATAAATGACTATGATTTTATCACATACCCCATAAAAAGGTTCGTGGCTTTTCTACAAAACATAAGTAATATGTCATTCCCCTTTATGTTTATTTCCAACGTGATGAAACTCAGTATTTTTTTCTCAATTGTTGACATGGCGAGTTTCTATTGGTCCACACAAAACGATGTACTGCTTTTTATGTTCAAGGTAAAGACAAAAGTCTTGGTAGACAACTTAGCCAATCCATGATTCAGTGTCTCACGCGCAACGCCGATTGTGACAAGTCAAAATTAGGCGAATTTCATTTTCGAGCCAGATGTTTTGTAAAATTATATTTTAATCAACTTATTTAGAATTATTTAAATAATTATTCAATATTTTTAATTTATTTTATTCATATTCCTATTATTGTTGGTCTAACTTTAAATTAATCTTTTGACCAAAATTTTGTTAATATTCTTTAATTATTTAAATAATTTTCTATTGGAATTAGATAGATGTATACTTTTTTTTTTTATAAAAGCCCAAAAACTCTGACCGTCAGTCAATGTCCGGGGAGACTTCGTTAGGGGACTCAGACCCTCGACTGTCCTTGAACAGCGTCATCGGAACAGGATCCATATCCTTAACCAAACAGGCACCCAACTCGATCCCTTGACAGGTGGTACTAAACAATCAGATAAAATTGGGACTATACCAGACTCTTACACCTGAGTGCACTCTTAGATATTCGAATCTAGGACCAATACGAATGCTCCCCAGGATAGAACCACCAGGCTATATCTAACGGGTGCAGATGGCCAGATGTATACTTTTTGTCTATAATAAAAAAATATATGAAATTATAAATTAAATATTTAATACTTAATTATATAAATAAAAATCAAGGTATAAAAAATAAAATTTGTGATGAAGTGATTACTAATTGAGATAGCATGTATTTTTTAATATATAAATAATTTTAAAAATTATATAAATTCACTATATATGTGATAAGTGTATACTAGTCTATCTGCTTGCTTATTATTTGAGTTTTATTTATAGATTAAAAGTAAAGATAAATAATATTATTATTAGAGATGTCAATTTAGGAACATGAGCGAGAGAAACTATGAAATATTAGAGATTTTTTAAAGTTATATAAAAAGAGTGATTAATTGTAAATTTTTAAACTATTAAGGACCAAAATGAAATTATACTATTAAAAATTCCATAATAATTATCCGTTCAAATTTAAATAACAGTCCATTTTCACTTTCAGTTTTTGGCCTTGGCTGTTGTCATTCTCCTTTCTTAGTTCTTACCCCAACTTTTTCTTTTACTTTCTCGACCTTCGCTTTGGCATTTTGTGGGAAATTAGTGCCCAGAAATCGTGTGTTCTTGTTGAGGGTGAGAGAAGTATAGAGAGAAAAAGATTATGGGGGATCCCAACTGGGAACTCAAGAATTGCTGCAACAGAGACCAGGTCAGGTTTCTTGTGACTATTGGGGTCTTCACGGTCGTTATTCTTGCTGTAAGTTTCTCTTTTTTGCCTTTACACATTATTTTTACTCTATTTGTTTCTTGTGAAAGCTGAAGAAAAAATTTTTAACGATGGGATTTGAAAGGTTTGTGTTTGGTATGCTGAGTCATTTCAGTTAAAAGGGCTGTTTACGTTGGGTAAATCGGAAGCATGTTTTCTACTTTTTAATTTTTTATGTGGTAAGGAATTAAAATCTTGATATCATGTCTTCTTTCTTTTCCTTATTGTGTCTTTTTGAATTATTCTGCTGTCAAACAGAATACTTGAGTTGTTAAATTGTGTTTCTTTTCTTGGTAGATCTACAAAAGAAGTTTTCCACTTATGCAAACAGTTACTTGCACAGAAATGCGGAAACTTCTCTTTATTGGTTTTCTTTTCAACCAGCTCATTGATGCTTGAAAATTCTGCTAGTTTCGTATTACAATGGGACAGAGTAAATATTTGATACCAACTATTAGGACCGAGTTTTGATTTACTATATAAGTATTCAAAATTACATAAGGCTTAGATGTAAGCTTAGTTTGTGGACCATAACTTATTTAAGGCAATTGGATAGGAATGTACCATTTGAGCTTTACAAGTTCAATTTTTCTGAATCCGGAACACAGGAAATTTCTTAAAACTCAAGGGTAGAAAAAAATGCTTCCACGGGGTTATTTACAAAGGGTGTTCTTGAATTTAACTTTTGAGCTTATACTAGTTTTGAAAATTTTGTTGTATGTAAGTTCCTTTGTTTATGCTTAATACTAAGGTTCTTAGATGTTTCATATTAAGGTTCCCCTGCTCAAATGTTTCCATTGATGTATAGTCTTTTTTTCTTTTTTGCTCTTGTTGTCGTAGCTCTGGAGGACGGTACTACTGGCACCATTTAAGCTCATTACTGTATTCTTACATGAAGCAAGTCATGCAATCGCTTGTAAACTCACATGCGGTGATGTAAGAAGCTTCTTTTTCGTATCTTATACATCATTACAGGGTACATACATTCCTCTTATATATTTAGCTCCAACAGCTTGACCAAACATTTTTTCTTTTACTTTACAGGGTACGTACATTGCTTTAAAAGTTGTACCTTTCTTTCTTTTTCTTTTTCCTTTTTTTTTAAATGCTTAGAAAGTTCAGCTTTATTTTGATAATATGATAGATCTACGATCAACTAGTTTAGATGAGTTTTTTTTTTTAATTTTGCAGTTGCTTAAATATGATACACTGTTGGTGTCTCCTGAGCCTCCTCTTCTCTAGTGTTATCGAGAGTCTGTCAGCTTTAGATGTGGAATAACATGGAAACATACTTCATTCATTGTTGTTGATCAGAAACTGAGTTTGGTTATGGAAGCATTTAAAGCTTCTTGTTCATCAGTCTTGAAAATTGCCTCTTGAAAAGTTAACAATAAAATTTCTTCTTAGTTAGAGTGTAGAGAACGTCAAGTTGCATGGGAAAGATGGAGATCAATGATAGCAACTATTTATTTATCATTTTAGATTGCAAATGTAGTTCCTTTCAATCTCCATTTGAGACGCATCTCTGCACTTCTGAGAATTCAACACCAATTTATATTCACTTAATGCATAGACATAAAATATTTTATCACATGGGCCAATAATATTTTATTTTAATACTGGTATTGAATGGATTGCTTGTTATAGAATAGGAAAAAAGCAATATGTATAATGAAAATCTTTTGGGCCTCTATTTCTGTGGGGATTAGTTTATGCAAAATTCTTTTCTTCTCGTTTATGGTTCATTATGTGAAATTTTATAGAATTTGTAAAGCATGGCTTTTAAATGATTCTGTATCCATTCAAGCTTCAAATCACATAAATAAATTATTTTATCCTCATATGAATTGAATTTTGTTACCGATGCCTTTTGTTTCAATGGTCACAGTTCATTACAATTGGAGATGCTACTGCATGCAGTTCATAGTTTAGTTTCAATTTCTTGATCTTAGAGATGGTATATGCTAAATCAGATATATATTTTTATCTACTTCATTATGCAGGTGGAGGGGATGCAAGTTCATGCGAATGAGGGTGGAGTAACACAAACTCGTGGTGGTATATATTGGCTGATTCTTCCTGCAGGATGTAATGTACTTTTTCCCAGAAAACTTCATTTGTTTAATGCTTCATCCACGTATTTGGGCTATATTATATGATGTGAGGGCATTAGATGCATATACAATGGTACTTTATAGCATGACATGAAGGCAGAATTTTATAACACAGATAAAAGATGTCAGTAGACACAGTAGCCTATGCGTAGTTTTATATATTTGTGGATAATATGAATGTGTATGATTGTATAAGCGTAGATATGTACATACATACACAGGTATATGCATAAATGTACATGTGCATGCATCACCTCTATTAGGTTTGTAAAATTGTGTATAATATATCCCTCTCCCTAGTTCTTCCTTTTCCTCCATCTCTCTTTCCTCCAGTTTTTGTCTCATTAGAATCGCTATGTGGACAAGTTGAGAGCCTGTTTGACTTGTATCTAACTTGTGTATGATTTTCATCACTCGGGGAACATATGAAACACGGAGAGGTCACCACTCAAGAATGTTATGCTCTTTAGTTTCCCTGTTTTGGTATTTTCTACAAGGGCCCAGGACTTTGTTTTTTCCATTAACATATGCATTTTTGTAATATCTTCTTACAATGGTGTGAACTTGATCTGTCACTCAAAATTTTTATGGTTGCTCTTGGCTTCCAGATCTTGGTTCGTCATTTTGGGGAATGGCTATGGTACTGGCATCAACGAATCTAACCACTGCAAGAATTGCTGCTGGTGGTCTAGCTCTTGCTCTCTTTGTTGTGCTCTTTATCGCACAAAATGTAATATCTTTATGAACAGAGAATATTTTGTCTCTAAGTCTTGTTTTGAAAGTTTGTGCCAAATATTCTGTTCTCTCACTTGCTAACTGTTTTCAAAACAGTGGACACTCCGGGGACTTTGTATTGGTGAGTGCTTTCATGATCTATGCATAATTATTCTTTTGATGTTCAAGCTTGCATGCTCAAATTTTTGATATTTATGTATGGATTTCATAGGATTCATCATTTTCCTTGCTGTAATATGGGTTTTGCAAGAAGAAACGAGTGTTCATATTCTCCGCTATGTCATTCTCTTCATTGGTATATGCTTATCATGTTATACCTTCCCCTTTTTCTGAATACCAACAGTACTTTCTTTCTTATCTCCTTGGTGAAGAAATGAGAGCTAATTTCTACTCTGTTAATTTCAGGTGTAATGAACAGTTTGTTTTCCGTTTATGGTATGTATTGAATTATCCTTTCTTTTTATGCCAAATGGCTCTTATTGACATAATAAACTGCAAGTTTTATTACATTTAATGTGGAAACAAATGAAACAGATATTTATGATGATCTAATATCACGAAGAGTCTACTCCAGCGATGCTGAGAAGTTTGCGGAGCTTTGTCCCTGCCCTTGTACTGGCGTTTGTTGGGGAGTCATTTGGTGAGCATTTTAGTATTGAAAATAAGATCATAGTTGATGAATCAGAGAATCTCTATAATTTAATAATATGGAAATATTTTCATTATTGAAAACTTTCTTGTTAATTTGTTTTTGATGATGGTTGCAGGGGAATGATATCATTTGCATTTCTTTTTGTAGCTATATATCTTGGACTCGTCATCTTATCATAAGGTAAACCAGCTTCAATTAAAGAGCTTTTTTAGTGTCTCAGTCTCACGGAATTCAATGAAGAATGTACATACTTGAATTTAGTTAATAGAATCAAAACTGATCCAATCGTTTCTGTTGCAAACCTCTTCAAAATCTAGAACGAACTTTATAAAATAATTATGTAAATAGAAAAAATTTAAATTTCTCAAAAGGTCTATGTCAATTGAATTGGAAAACCATTTTGAAATACTATTTTCTGAGCAGCACTCTGCAGCATGCAAAATCTAAAATTTCTATTCATTTGAATTGGAAATGTGTGTTGTTTGAGTTACATTTGGATTCATATTTAGGCTGTATGGTCACTCAACAGAAAATTTTAACTAGGCATGCTTAATTTACGTTGTAATTAATAAAATCATGCAAGTAAATTGAGAAAAACAGTGTTACAGCCAATGTTAGTCATCTTAAAAATGGAACTGCAATATTAGCTTTGTTTAAAAGAAACAGTCTGTGGCTAAGGAATAAAATATTGCTTTCATTTACTCTTGCCTAGGCTTTTTCTTTAAAAAGAAAACATTATTATATATTCTGGAATGTTCCTAGATAAATATGCTTGTATAATGAATTTTCGTGCACGAGTTATTATGAAGATAATCGTTCATTCAATGCTAATGACATTCTGCTGGTATGAGCATCATTGTGTATCATCTTTTCTTCAAAGAAAAATGCAAGATTAATGCATGCGAATGAGTATCACTGTGGCTTCTCCTTCTATGTCTATTGTGTGGTAATTCATACTGTGAGAGGCATGAAATATGGGTAAAATGCAGTACTGTTGATTTTGGAGAAGAAAATGGTTTGACTACAAATAACTATCAATTCTTATAAAGTTTTGTACATTTACTGCAATCCTAGCTGTGCTGTAGGGTATACTCTTGCTTGGATGCTTCATTAACTAAAATGTTTGCTAATAGCTGAAGGATTCAAAAAGACCTTAGTGGTGCTTTCTGTGTTAATAGTAACAGGTGAATAAAAAGGGAAAGGGTGGTAAATATTTTGTTATAAATTATAGGCAGACATTATTAAGGTTGTAAAATGGCTTTTGACGAGATTCTTGAGTTTGCAACTTGCTCCTTTTATTAACTCTCTGTTGGTAAATGAGGTGGTAAATTCAGGTAACATAGTACCAATATTATAGTTGATGCAGCGTCCTGCATGGACTAGTTGCACTCGCAATCCTCTTGTGGTATAAGTACATATAACATGAATTTTATAGTATTATATATAAAGATTCTTTGGCTTCTCTTTTCAGGTTTCAAGAGTTGGTTTGCATTTCTTTTTGACATCAAAGAGAGCAGCAGTATATTCTGTCTTCCGATGGTGTAGATTTCTTCAAAGCTGCTAAACATCATCCTCACAGGATTCATCATAGCGAGTGTTCTTGCTGCACCAGCACGATACCATGATTCTTTTAAACCATTTTCTCCGGGGTTTTATGTTATTTTATTGTGGTTTTGTACAGAAAAAGTAAAGCTGATTCATTCACAATTGATGTCCATATTAACCGGCTTAAATTCAGAAAGAGCTTTCCTCGGTTTGATTTGTCCCTACTGCTTCCTGCTTTGTAGTACCAAAATGAAAACTTTCTTACCGACCATCTCCATTATGCACTGATATCAGGTTTTCAAAGACTATTTTGTTGCACAAATTCATTTCTATGTTTGTTTCATGGATTACTATTCATTCAATGGTTGTCATCATCTTTCTATCCATAGTTGATGCCTTTATTCTTTCTGGATATTAAACCGCTTTAATAACGGATCATACATATCTGGCTGTGGATTCCATAACCACAGTATCAATCTGAGGTTGAAATCTGATGGGGAAAATTGCGTTTGACATCTTCTTAGCAGAAAGAAGATATATGATACACATTCTGTTCGCCCTTGGAGTAGGGAATTAGTCCAGGATAAAGTCTTCAAGAATCAGGGATGAGGTGGGTGAATTGAAAAATATTATTATTATTATTATTCACCTACTAAGTTTTTGTATTTTTGGTTAATGATGACTTAATTGATTCATTTATGATAATATATGACGGCTACTGACACGTTCAAAATTTTTTGGAAAAATCAGAAAGACAGTGAGCCATCGGCAAAATCAGAAAGAGAAGGATCAAACTTCGTATTATTCATACATCGATTGGAAATTATTATTAACTTCCATTGTCTCTTAACAAATTTGAGGTTTCTGTTTCTCTCTTAATTAAATAAAATTTGAGAACTATCTATTAGTTATTAGTCTCACGCTCAACTTATTACTCAAACTAGGGTGAAGAGCCAACTCTTCATGTATGGTAAATATTCATTTTAAAATTGAATTTTATCTCACAGTGATTTCAATAAACACCTGATACATTTTAATGAGAATTCTCATGATTCTAACATGATTACACAAACTTTACTATGCGATGATTTTGATTTTAAGTCATTCATGATTGATTGAAGTTTCAGCTATTCAAACATATTCATCATCGTAGCTCTCGCTAATCCGAACAAAATCTATAATGAATAAGATAAGGTTAAGGGTGTGGTGCCAATGTTTTGGCGATGATCCTCTGACATTCAAATTAGATTTTTAAGGTATTTTAGAAAAAAAAATTGACAGAATATAATCTTATAATATAAAAAATTCGAATATTTTTTACCTGATCATCTTCATCTTTTATAAGTTTTAAAGACGAATAGAAAGATGTCATTTATTCCTCTAGTTACCAATTAATAGGGTGATGCCATTTGTCCCTTTGTCCCTTTGATCACCTGCCAAGTATAGTTATGGGGTGCTGGATCCATGATTGCCCTCGAATTTTTTCGCAATCTTAAGTTTAATAGATTAATAATTTTCTCTTAATTTACACGTGATCTCAAGTTTAACATGTAATTAATATATAAATAAAATTGATTACTATGTAATATTTTATATTACTATATGTCTAACATATAACCCTTCATTTTTTATGTGTCTTGTAATAATCATCACTCAATGATAATAATTTTGACCTTACGGTCTAATATCTATCCTTTGGGTTAGTATGTTGATCATAGAATCAGTAATAACGATACAAACCTTCAACCTAGGGCATAATTTCTGAGACTAGGATTTGGATCTTAATCAAGTGTTTAATGTAAATACTGTAGGATTTGTCCTCTTTTGATCGGTATTTAATTTTTAGTTAAATCCAAATTGATTTTGGATAGGTTTAATCCTTGTCTTGTAATAGTTATTTCGATTTTAAAATCGAGAGTAGGATTTATTTCTATTAATATATTTGATTTTAAAATAGTTTTGATCTTTATATTATGAGTGATATCATAATCTTGGAATTAAAATAATAATCTCGTGATTAATAATAGATGCGCCAATAGTAATTAAGAATAAGAATAATTTATTTAATAAATAAATATCAAATTTGAATAATAGAGTATATGAAATGACAGAGAGAAAAAGATGATATTAAACGCGCCTCTTCCTATGGAAACCAAGAGGAGTGACAAAATTTGTTATAGGTTTAATTGAAATGGAAAAGATAGCCAATATTCCAAATTTTATAATGCAATTTTGTTTTATGGAAATGTTTGGAGATTTTGAAAGATTTCTTATTCAAAAAATCAATACAATATTTATTGAAAATTTGACGCAAAATTTTAAAATCATCAGCACCCTATACTTCAAAAAGCATGCATTGCTTCTACAATTCCATCATGGTGAAGCCAACTAAAATTTATCTTGTTCAAAATTGAATACACTTAGCTTCAAAAAGGTAGAACTTGGACTTCATTATTCTTATAATTGTGAAGTTGATATATTATAAACATAGAGAGAGAGAGAATATAGCACGTGAAACTTTGGAGGGCAATTAGAAAGGAAAAAAAAAATCAATTAAGCTAATCAAAT
>JAVXUL010041191.1:0-10999 GCA_035590515.1 Trichilia minutiflora
CTTGGTTTTAATGAAGTTATATGTCAGTCCATATTGATTTGAATCCTCTTCCAACAAAATAGATGTCCAGAATCTTTACATTCATTTCATTATTGAGTTCATGAACTTTTATTTTAGCAGACAATACTCTCCATCCAAAAAGTATTTCCACCATTTAGTCATAAACGATCAGAATAAAAATTTATCTGATTGAAGATTTTCAGCCAAAAAAATAGTTTTTCCTGATATACGTGAAAGGTGTTTTCAAATAAAACGTTCCTGACACAAGAAATTGAAGGTGCATTAAATTAATTTTCTCACCTCCAAGACATTGTACACAACATATAGTTTGATTGTTCCTTGGCCCCGAATCATGTGATATATTAAGCTGATATCTGAAGGAATAAAAATAACATAAAATAGTTCACAAAAAATAGTACTACTCACCTCATGGTCGAACTAATGGAAGGATAAGATAATTATAAATCGAAAGCAGATTTTAACTTTTACTTTTTTTAGACATCAAATAGATTAATTTACAGCACCACCCTTGAAGTTAAGCAAAAGTACTAATAATAACCAAAACTTTTTTCAACTTGACTTTGAACCTCTCTTGCAATTAATGGATGTCAATGGTTTATGTTTTTTTCCACAAACACTCAATTCTTGTTTAATCAAATATTTTAAAAAATTCTCCTTAGTTCCTATCATCTATGAACCCTGAAACAGAAAGGTTATATACGGAGAAAATCTAACCTGTACACAGATAAAAGGGAGAATGCATAGAAGAAAAAATGTTCTTTCTATGGTTTAATCAACTAAAGTAATTGACAATGAAACCAAATGGTCAAAGGATCCATCTATCCCTCAACTCTTCAGACCACCACTGCCCCTATTGATCCGATGCCTGAACCCCAAAATGAGCTAAGCCCTCAACCTTGAACCCACTACCTCTAATAGTCTACAAAAATCCCCAAATAGCATCATATCATGACCGCCAAATGAGGGCCACCAAGGAACCATCTTCCTAGAGCAGGCAACTCTCTTTCTTAACAGCTGACCATTGAGAACAGCTGATTCAGCTGGTATCACACTCATATCATATGATTGTTTGTAGAATCTTGGTACCATTATAACTAATAGAAGTAGCAGTCACTATATAAAATGACATCAATAGAGTTTCACAACACCTCAAAGAAAACAAAAACAAAAGAGAAAGAGGGAAAGAAATGCCATTAGGACTAAATTTTCATTTTCTCTCTCTTTAGGGGGTGGGGTGCGAGGAGGGAGTTTTAGAAATATAATTTTGATTATATCACCAAGTCTAGATAGTAGATATTTGCAATTAAAAAATAAACTATGCCATATCACCTAATAAATCTAACCATTTCAGTAATATAAACTAATGTTAATCTAAGTGTCATTGCAGGTTACTAGGTTTAGGCCAAGGTATAAAGTTGTTAAATTTCTGGTTAGAAACTGTACTTTTAGTGTTAATTCAGGGGTGGTGAATGTAATTTAATTGTAGCATCAGAAATATGAACAGAGGAACAATTCTTATTACACCTGTTTGTTCCAAGAGCGTGACTCCACAAGCCAATACCACAAAGCAAGCAAAATCACAAAGCTCAGCTGCAGAAGGCCAAATGAACTGCCTGCCACAAGCATGGTTAGGTTATTCTATAAATAATTTAGCGTGACCCAAAAAAGTAATCTACCACACATGAATTGGTTATTCTGTTTACAAATTCTATGAAACATAATATACAACCCATAATACATATCGTCATTTTCACAACTAAAGTTAAGCAATCAGGATGGCACAGCAACAACATGCCGAAACATATTAATTTGAAAAATATGAATTTATGTTCTATTCCACTGAAACTGAACAGTATAACTAACCTCATATGTAGAAGCCTCCAAAGAGTCATCAGAATCCTTGTTGGCATGATGGTTAACAATGACAAAAATGAATCGAAACAGACAAAGAAGCCAACATCAATAAGCTGAAAAAAAAATCAGGTTTTAGAATCTAAACCACAATAATACAGAGTTGATATATGCAAGTATCTTTTTCTTAAATATGCAACCCAAAAAATGTCTTAATTGAGGCTTTCTCTTGCAATTTTTGACTGAACTTACAAAATGAAAACCAAAATTACCAGCTCACATCTCCAAGGCAAGCGGAAAATAGTATCATACACTCTTTGCCGTTCTTTCTCATCACCAAGAGTTGTTGTGCTCTGTAATGAATTTCCATTGTACATTGCTTCCACAAAATATTTCAGTGGTGACTTCTCCACAGGATAGATATCTGACATCAGAATAGAATACCAAAATCAGAGGGGCAAAGAAAACAAAGAAATTTTAGACATCATACCACCATCAATGAAGCAACATATTTACCCCTAAGCTACCATTACATAACGACTTCTAGCATTCAAGTTTTTACTATTATTTTTTTTACATATCCAATATTCATCCAGACATCTTAATTTGATGAAAAGTGACTACAAAAATGTGAAAATGATATAATTAGTCTTGTATTTATCACAAAAATCAACAAATGGAAAAAAGTTAAAATAAAACCTAGTTCACATTAGTTGAGCTGATTTAGACAATGTGAATCTAATTTATTGTTGCACCCTCATGCACACTGTCGCAAGGTTAAGATCTCTCTACCCCACCTAAAATACTCCGTTTCCATCAATCTATCTTTACTTTGCAACAATTTTTATGACTAGAGAAATTAAACTTAGCTTCATCACCCTTGTATGCATATTATCACACGCTACAGTTACATCTAAAATATCACCATCACCAATTACCCTTATTTATGGACAAGTATTTTGAACTCAAAAAATTCCAACCTTATGTTATGGCTGATGAAATGCGCCACAACTGAAAGCTTCAATGAAAATGCCAAACTACCAGAAACTTTAATTCGATTAGCAAACTTGTTGCATTTTATTAGCAAAGTTATTACTCCTAAACTATTCTTGCAATTAAAATCCACTTGATCAACGCTTATGATTTACAAATCTATCTAATTTAATAATCAGTCAAGAGCAAGATTTTCGTTTACTGACAATTATCATCTTCCGCCATGAGCCGCTTCCAATCCAATGATTCCGCTGTCTCCAACTTGGTAACAATGCTTCCATTCGGTTCACTCCTCAGCTGTTGCTTCTCTGTCGAACTCTCCTCCACTCGCGATTCCACCTCATCATTTCCGCTGACACTCCTCTGCCTCAACTCTCCATAATTGTATCCATTCTCATAGGCCCCCACAGTACGCACACTCGCCACGCTCTCAGTCCCGCCACTTACGTAACTCTGACAATTCGAATCATGTCCAATTTCAAAAATTACTCCACCAGCACCAGCGTCTGTCGAAGCAGAATCAGGTGCCGGATCTTCGGCGATCATTGCGCATTTCGGCGAGTGTGGTTTCTTCTTCTTGTGCCTCTTTCTCTTCTGGTTTTTCAGGTTTTCGGGAGGCAACGGAATTTTGGATTCTTGATTGTCTCGGTTATGAGCCGGAAAGGACTTAGACCGGCGGAAAAGATGGGAATCGTCATCTTCTAAAGTGTGTGTTTCGCCGAGAATATCGAAAGACAATTTTCTGCCAGAAGATCTCAAGCCCATTTCAGTTGTGAACAGACGACTTGATCAACTTTTCATTTCGAATTTCAATGACTTAACCTGGTGAAAAAGAGAAAGGTGATGATTTTACGCTCTTCGGTTGGGGTAAGCCACGATGTTTGACCAATTATCTGGTGACACGTTTCTCATCTTTTTGTTGTTAACAAGAAGCTTCTGCCTCTCTATTTACATCAAATTTCTCAATTCCCTATCCTTTGCCATATTTTAAAAAGGGGAAGCCAGTACACCACGTAATGCATCCGGCCAATTAGATCGTATCACTTAAGCTTATAGAGTTAAGGCGACAAAAATAATTTAAAAATCTAGGAGAACACAGTGTGTCAATTCGAATAAATATACAATATTTTTATTAATAAATATACAATATTTTTTTTATATTTATATAAATTTAATTTATTTATTAATTGTGTTAAAATTTTTTAATTTAAATACGATATATTTATTAATTATATCATTTATTTAATAATTATATTATTT
This sequence comes from Trichilia minutiflora, assembly GCA_035590515.1. Lineage (NCBI taxonomy): Eukaryota > Viridiplantae > Streptophyta > Magnoliopsida > Sapindales > Meliaceae > Trichilia > Trichilia minutiflora. The sequence continues at coordinate 4,126 of JAVXUL010041191.1, forward strand.
ATTTATTAATCGTATTATTTATTTTTTAAATAAGTAATATAACATGATATGATTGGATCATTAACTCAATTTAATTTATTTAATTAATTAATATAAAATTTAATTTATTTAATTATTTATTTATTAAAATATAAATTAAGTATAAATATAAGTAAATAAAATATTATTATATTAAATGATTATTTATTTAGATATAATTATTTATTTAAATATAATTATTTTTTAATTAATCGTATTATAATCGTATTTTAAACGAATAAACGAATTCAGAAGGTGAAATCCAAATTTGACACGATTATTAATCGTATAACACGAATACCGTCTAATTATTATTTGTGTCAAAATTTTCAAATCCGAATTCGTTTAATTATATCAAATTCGTATAGAATAATCATGTCGTGATCCAAATTGTCATCCCTAGGAGAGCGTCGATATAATTAATATTTTTTATATTTATTAATTAAATAATATAATAATGCAACCAATTAATTTAAAAGACAAATTAAAATATGCAATTAAAAATATATTATTTTTATTTTTTAAAATAAAATTTAATTTTTATGATAATTTTTTATTTCATTTTAACTAAAAAAATTACAGTCCACTCATAATCAACTCGCCAGGGAATTGTTGACCTATGTGAATTACATTGGACAAATTTTATATAGAACAAATTTTTGTAGTTGAATAGATACTTTAAACAAATAAAACAATGGAATTTCAATTTTTATTTGATTGAAAAATAATATCAATATATACAAAGTAATATTTGATGTGTCATTTTTTATTATTATTAAATATTATCAATAATAATAAAATAATAATTCAATAAAATATCTACTGAACATAAATTCTAAATTTAAATAAGAATACAACTTAAGATAATAAGATTCATTTATTTATATTTTCATAAAATAAGAGCTTCTCCTCAAACGGACTCCTGAATATTAAAATGAACACAAGACGACAGTAATTAAAACACAAGATAAAAGCATAATTTACATTTATAAGTTACTCTTCTTCTAAGAAGAAAATGGTAGGCTTTTTGGGTTCTATGATCTCAACTGTTCCTTCCAGCATCTTAGCAACTTTCCCCATCGATGGCCTCATCTCCGGCCGATCTTGAAGGCACCACATTGCCGTTTGTACCATGCGATTCACCATATCAAAATGCGCCCGGCTATCATAGGAACTCTTGATCTGACGGTCCAAAATGTCTTCCACTTTCATTTCTTTAAACACCTTGTCAAAAGCCCATTTGGGAAAATACCAATCCTCGCTATTCAACACGGACCCTTGAATTTCACAATTCCTCGACCCACTTACAAGTTCTAACAACACCATACCAAAACTATATACATCCGCTTTCGGGGTAATCGGATCCGACTTGACCCATTCGGGTGCCATATACCCACGGGTCCCTCGGATTCGAGACATGCTTACCATATCCTCTTTTTTTCTCAATTTAGCCAACCCGAAATCCGAAATCTTCGGACAAAAATCGTCCCCCAAAAGTATATTTTCCGGCTTTATATCACAATGGAGCACCCATTCCAAACACTCTTCATGTAAATAAGCGATTGCTCTTGCAACACCGAGGGCAATCCGGTACCGGATACTCCAATCCAAAATGGGCTTTTCCCTCTCACTCGGATCCGAATCCGATACTGAAGTCAACTCCATTCCAGGCCTCATTGACCCGATCCGTCCGGCGCGGAAAATGTAATTATCTAGAGAACCGTTAGGGACATACTCATAAACTAGAATTCTTTCCCCTTTCTCTGCACAAAATCCCCAAAGCCTGACCAAATTTAGATGGTGCATTCGGGCAATAATTGTGACCTCGGCCCAAAATTCACCGTCTCCACCTGGAATATTCTTTAAGCACTTGACTGCAACCACACGATGATCGGGCAATTCGCCTCTAAAAACATCGCCAAATCCACCTCTTCCGATTAGATTTGAGAACCCATTTGTTGCTGTCTTGAGTTCTGCATATGTGAATCTTTTAGGTCCGCCAGCAGGCAGCAATTCCAGGCCCAGAGTGCGAGCCATGTCTCTGTATTTTATATATTTCTTCAGGAATGCCCAGAAGAAAAGAGCCCCGGAGATCAGTTCGGCTGCAAAAAGTGTGCATATGATTGCTATATTCCGGGTCGCCGTATTGGAATCTGCCGGTGGAAGAGGGAGGCTGATTCGAACAGGACATACTGTTTGCATCAAATTGTTCATGCCGGTGAAGTTTGACCTATCGGTTTCTGAATTGTCCACCCGCAGAAATGTGGCCATTTCGTTTCCAGGAGACCAGTACCCATATTGGAGTTGGTCTTGAAGCACACAATAGCGTTTGCCATCGTACTTGAAGCCAAAGGCGACGCATTTTGGGTTTGCAAAGCATTGAGCTTGACAAATTGAGAAATTCTGTGCTTGCAGATCCGTCAGGTTCGAGCCACCCGAAAAATTCACAAAATCAAGTCTTAAAAACTTTGTGTTTCTAGGATCTTCTATTTCAGCTTTCCTTAGGCAATCGTTCACTTGGCTGTTGTTGCTCTCGAACCCAGGTGGGCAGACACAATAGGTAGAATCGAAGCCGTCATTCATGCAGATAGAATTCTTCGCGCATACGCCAGGGGTTGAGCATAATTCTTGCACAGCTTGCCAAACGACGATCCATTTACTAATACTATCATCAAAACTGTAAATCCTAAAATTCCCATCGTCATCAAGCGTCAATCTTCGCAAGGGAGGGTTATGCAAATGAAGTCCAAAATCTGATGTAACCACGAAAGAATCTTGATTTGCTTTTATCACTCTCCCTGAAGGGTCAATAGTCTGAAACGCATTGTTGCTTTGCCAATAGGAGGAGTTAGCAGGAAAAGAAAACAGGTACGTCGAATTCAAGAAGGTAAATTTACCGTTCTTGGAGACAAGCTTCGTGCCATTTATTATGTTCTGAAGTGGTAAGATTGTATCTGTTGGAAATCCATAGCTCTCCCAATTTCCATACTTGAGATTTCCTTTCTCGTCTAATGAGAGTTTAGTAGAGTTTGGATTACCAGTCGCCATTTCTGGGCTTTGCCATACGTTTTGGCCAAATGAGTTGACCAAACGGAGCTGTCCTGAGCTGCTGATGGTTAAAGAGTCGTTGGTGGTGACGGGAAATTTTTCATTAGCAGACCAGATGGTTGTGTTCTCTGATATGCTGTTGTACCAAATTGAGAAGGTGTACAGATTCTGAGAACTGGTTTTTAGCCGAAAACCAGCGGCGAAGGTGGAGTTGGGAGAGAGAAGAATTCTGTTCTCGCTTGGACTCCATGGAGACTCTGAGAAAGAGAAGGAAGAGATGTATTTGGTCTGCTGCTTTTGGGACAAAGATAGTGAAAAGTTTGAGAGGATGACGATGAAGAAGAAGAAGAGAGACATGGCTTTGGGTTTGGGTTTTCCGATGGTGTGAATTGGAGTAATATTGGGCGTGCCGAAGGTATTTAAGTGGCGGCTTTTTTATGACTGTTGGTCCGTTGACTCATGACCATTGACTATGTGGTTTAACGTAAGTGTCAAGTTTGAAATACAAACTACTTTGATTAGACTGTAATTAATTCCTAATAAAATTATTAATTATGTTTAACGAAATAAATTAAAATATTAAGATCCCTGGGAGTTGGGTGGTTTGCACTTTGCAATAATAACCGAGACATTTTTTTTTATGATAATTGTAAATTTTTATAATAATATTAGAACTAAAAATAATTTATACAAATTTATTAACACAAACACCCATACATTGCAATGGAAGGATTTCACCTAAGAAGTATTGTTGGGTAATTGGGTTTTGCTAACTACTGTCCGATTATTTTTTTAATAAGTTATATTTTTTAATACATTAAAATTAATTATTAATTATTATATTAAATATTAAATATTAATAAGTGGTCTAATCATACCCGTTAACAAAATTCTTTATATATTTATTTATCTAAAATTTTAACTGAGTTAACTGACTGTAGTTAATAAATACAAATAAAATAAAAATATATTTCAATTATATATGAGTAAAAATATATATGACTCAAATTTTTTTGGAAAACGGGTTAAGTTAAGATTAGTATGTGTTCTAAGTTCATCTGTTAACTCCTTTTAACTTTATCGTCATTAATTTAATAAATAATACTACTATGGATTTTAAATATTTATCCTAATTTCATTAATTAAATAACAAATTGAGCTTGTAAAAATTATCATTAACTTATATATAATAAATCACTTAAAATTATAAAACTTGGTATATATATCACTTGAAAAAGGGTAATATTACTGTTTAATAATAGAATGTATTGTCATATGATTTTATTTTTTTAAAGGGTAAATTTATTTTTTTAATTTTTCATGGATGTGAATTTTAAATTTTAAATTTGTTAGTATTTTAAAAAAATATCAATGCAATCAATTAATATTCACAAGTACCATATTGTATAAATATATATTTTAAACATTATCATACATCATATACTTGAAAATTAATAAAATTTTTTGAAAAATATATGATAATAACCTCTTTTTTTTTGTGTGTACTAAAATAATTGTGTCAGAAAAAATTTAATCAAATAAATCAAAAATATAGTTTTTAAACAATAATCTTATAAAAAAATTAAACACAGTTTTAATTATAGCTTAAACTGATACTCTCGAATACGATTTAAAATTATATTTTTGAATATGATTTAAAATTACACTTTCGAATATATTTTAAAATCATATTTTTAAATACAGTTTAAAACTATATTTTTAAATACAATTTAAAGCAACATTTTCAAACACACTTTAAAATAATATTTTTAAATATAATTTAAAATAATACTTCCAAATATAATTTAAAACACCAGTTTGAAACATAATATAAAATGATATGTTTAAATATAATTTAAAATAGTATTTTTGAATACAGCTTTTATTTAAATTTTTATAAAAATATTGTTATCTAAAAAATAAAATTTTAATTTATTTTATTTAAATTTTTTTAATATAATTTTTTTAATAAATATACTAAAAAAATATGATCAATTTAGTACAATTTTTCAAATTTTTTAAAGCTTTGTGGGTCGATCTTGACTAGTGGGTTTAATGGTTATCTATATTTCTTATAGCATTTTGTTTTCAACAGACTGACGGGGACGGCTAAAAACTTTTGACTTTTCTTGATGGGACCCACACATAGCCACTAGTTTCGGGTCATCTTCTTTTTCTTCATTATAACAAATACATTTTTAATATATTAATAATTAATTAATTACATTGCTTATTTTATTTGATAAATTTATAACAGAAAACTTAATTTAAATAGTTTATATAAATTTAATGTCTCCATCCAACTTTTTGAATAGTTATTAAATACAGATACGTTTTAAATTCATTGGATTTATTTCCTTGCATGAATAAATTAAGGATATTGTCGCGGTTGTATTGTAAATATTATTAAGGACTTTTTTTTTATTGTTCTAGCTTTTTTATTATAATTTTTAATTTTTTATTACTAAAATTAAAAATTATAATAAAAATTTTTAAAATTTAATAAAAAAATTGAATTATGTGGAAAGTGCCCTGTAGGCTTGCCCAGTCTTGCTCGCAAATCAAAATCTATTGTTTTCAGTTGTTGACTTACGTTGACTTGTGACTTGTGACTTGTCCTTACTTCCTTGTTTCAGTTGTCAACCACAGAATGGAGTTGATTGTTGGACACGGCAACAACATGTGGAATTGGAATCATTAATGGAGAGAAAAGGCGACAGCACGGAATAATGGAGTAATTAATCCAAAGAAAAAGATTGATTTTATAAGAATATATAGCAACTTGTAGGGAAAGAATATGGTGCATCCCGATGTACGGTATATTAAATTTTTAAATATTATTTTCTTACAATTTTTATTTTATTTTTATATTTATATAAGTTGAGAATTGTAATAAAAATTTGAAAATTATAATAAAAATGTTAGAGATTATAATAGAAGAGTTAAAAAAACAATAAAAAATGTATTATACATAGAATCGCACCATAATATAACCCCCTTACCGTTGCAATTATTATCCCTCAGCTCTCATAAATTTTAACATTATTTATTTTTATTAATTACATTATTTTTATAATTTTATTAATTAATATTATTACAACACATTTGTTAATATATAATTGTTTATACACAAAATTATTTATTTTTCAAAAGTAAATAATAAATTGATAAATAGTTTCTATAATTTTTGAAAATAATATTTATGTTTCTAATAAAATTTTATGACAAAATTTAGTATAATTTTTTAAAATATCATTTTTTTTATTAAAATATTTATGATAAATATCTTTTATAATTTAAAAAAATAAAAAAATTTCCTTCTCGAAAGAAAATTTAAAGGAAGAGACTATTTATATAAAGGATAAAACATTTATCATCATATTAGACTTGTATATCATACGACACAAGATAACTTGAAAGAGGGGTTAGCGTATGCCCTTAACTTAAATGGTGATGAAATTAAGATTGAAGTTGTTAATTTTTTGAAAAAAAAGTATGTTGAAGATTACTTTGACTAGAAAGCAAGTTTAGAGAATTATTTTGAATGAAAAACTATGACTAAAACTAGAAAAGTGATATTTATCAAGCTTAAATTGAAAGACATTGCAATTCAATAGTGGAAGAGAGCTAAAGATTATAAATCCTTAATTTTTTATTTATATAAAAAATAAATTTATAAATAGAATTTAATCTGCGATAGAGAAAGCAAAAAATTATAAATTCATAGTTTTTATCATATAAATTCACAAACCAAAATAATTGAATTTAAAAAAAAATTATTTTATTTTATAATTCTAATACTTTACAA
>JAVXUL010041202.1:0-10998 GCA_035590515.1 Trichilia minutiflora
ACTGTTTTACTGTTTTCGATTTTAACTAAAATCGAAAACGTTTTCTTGTGAAAAACGTTAAAAACGTAGTTTTTATTATTTAAAAACACGATTTTGATAATAATGAATAAGAATCAAGTTGATGCAGTTGAGCATCAACATTGTGTCATAATATTGAAGTTTTTGGCTGTACAGCTGCTGCCATTTTACAACGGAAGCTTTGACTTTCAGTCCGATGCCAGCTATCTAATTTTGGACTTAATAGTTTGGACATGCAGATGTTATGGTACAATATCAATTTCAGTTGTCTACCGACAAGAAGTTTAGTAAAAAAAAATTACCCAATTTTATTATTGGACACTGATTTTTTTTAAAAACATTTTTCTTTATGCTTTAATATAGAAATTAATTTTATTATTGTGTAATTTAAAAAATTTAGAATTTGATGATACTGAAAAGAACGAAATTAGTTGTATAAAAAAAAAAGTTAAAAATCAATAAATATGAGTAAAAATAAGTTGTTGTTTTTTTTAAAAATTGAACGAAACAAAATTATTCTTTCAATCAAATCTTCGAAAACTAAATATACATTTTCTAATCAGAAATATAGAATGATAGAACCCGAAAAAATTAGATAGTGATGATCAAAATAATTTATTTATTCAATAACATAGAAGAAGAAAGCAAGTATCTTCAATGATAGAGAAGATAAATAGTTATAAGTAACTTACTGTATAGTGTGCATTTGAGGTTTTCCATAGATTTTTAATAGAAATACAGAAACAAGCATAATGTCATAAGTTTGTTGATATGAGATTAATTTGTGTTAGGATGATAATTAAAGCAATATTTTTGAGAAAGAATAAATATTAAAATAAATTTGACTTTAATTTATATTTTAAAAAATAATATTTATTAAACCTAAGTTTTTTTTTCTCTTAATTAAGTCTAACTACCAACATGTTATTGGTTTGTTTGCTGGGTCTTTTATAAGTAAATATATATATACACACAAAAATAAATACTTTTATTTTAAAAGTTTTTAAAGTATATAACACGATTATAAAAAAAATGAAAGAAAAGAAAATTTAAACCCCTCGAATTTGGCCTAATATCCATCGAGACCCCTATGAGATTTTACACCCCCTAGATGAAGATATTTTTGTCTTTTACTTTTTAAATTTATATGGGATCCTAAGATAATTACACTTTAGCTTCATATTTTCTAAACAATATTAAATTATTGTCAAATATTTTATAAATTTACAATCACCCCTAACTCATTAGTTTCTTCTCTTATGTTATATAAACTATGTAAAAAAATTTCCTAAAAATAAAATAACTTAAAATGTATAATATACTTTTGGAAAGATGTAAGATTGAAAATGAGCAAAAAAAACAAAAAGAAAATATTTTATTTTGTGTTGATGCAAGAAGTTGGTGTCGTCCTCAATCTCAAGCACCAATTGGTCTTCTCCTCTCGTTCTTTAATATGAAACTGTAAAACACTGAACATCTCAGGGGTAAAATCGATTTTTCAGCAAAAACCCTTCGATGCTTAAGTCAGAGAGGGTTTTACTTTATGTGTGAGAGTAGTGTGCATGAAAATACGAAAGCATGCAAGCATAGAATGTTCTATCCTCTGAAAATAATGCAGTACTTAGCAGAGAATAGGATAAAATGTCTTAGAGTATATCTGTAAATGTGTGTTCGAATGTCACAAAATGTGTTAGAATGTACCTCCACTGATTTCTAGATACAGTATATTAGAAGCATAGGAGTTCGTACCCTTGAACACGTATTGTTGCATGGCTGACGTGCCCAAGATAATCTGCTGCAAAAGTCAAGGGACATGAAAAACTGTGATACTGTTCCTTACCACGTCAATCCCAAGACCTCGAGTGCACGCTCTTCCGAGTGAAGCTTCCAGTTCTCCCGAGAATGAAGTTCCCTAATTCTCGAGAGACCCTTATACGGCAGGCTATGGCTTTGATGACTCCAGAATGTAGCGTTGTGGAGGCCTGTGTACTCTGGATGCTCGCGAACTCCTACCATTTTATATGGGTTATATCAGTCCGACCCCCCGAATCTGAGCCTGGAAGGCTTGTCATTGAAGACCCTTTGTCTGAATGCGGATCAACTGCGAACAACTCGAAGGAGACCTTTTGACCAGTAGCATCGGGCATAGTATCCGAGACGATCTCATTATCTTTTGTATGGTGTAGATGGTTTTTCGGGACGACGTCGTATCAAGATGTCCACTCGGAGATAATATACCTGTATGATGGGCCTAGACAGGGGCTTAGAGATAGGTCTGGATCCGTGGGCTAGGCCTTGACAAAATACCCAAACACTTTATTTTAAGGATATTGTGTATTTTCATGCTAATATTAATTTTGATTAATTTTTATTAATAATACTATAATTTTAACCCTCTTTTAATTAATTTAAACAAAAAATAAACAATTTGGGGGTAATGTGTAAATTTATAAAATATTTATTAAAAAATTATTATTTTTTAATAAAGATAAATTATAATTCTTTTGGGGTCTTGTAGAAATTTAAGTAGTAAAAAACGAAAAAGACCCTGATTTAAGGATGTCATTGGCTATTAAATCAAACTCTAAGGATCTAAATGTCATTTTCTTTAAAAAAAATAGTTTTGTTTGTTTGTTTTTTGGGTGTAACTTTTTATATGTTAAAAAATTTTAAATTATCTAATTGTAAATGGTCCAAATATATTTTGAAGTTTCCTACAAAATAAGACTTCAGGGAACCACCTGAATTATTTGGCTGTAAAATCGTCCCCCAATTACCACATTAATTTATAAAAGAAAATATAAAATTTGTATTGTTAATTTTATTATTTACTAAAAACAACAATATAAAATTAAATTCCCGCTTGTTTACTTAAAGAAGCAAGACTTGTTTTTTTCTAAATACTAAAGTATCTAGGTAAACAAAAGTCCTATGTTTCTGATTATAATATTAATTTTGTATTAATAGAATTTTTATATGTAAATTTTTTTAACAAATATTAATTTTTTAAATGTCAAAATACATCTTGTAATAAAATTATCTAATTATCATAATTGTAACTCTAAAATAAACTATTTATTTTTATTTTTCTCCTTTACAATCATGCCTACTAATTGTATTTTAGATCTAAAATAACTTCTTTATCTTTATAACTTTAGATTTTAATTATTGGATTATATGAATTTAATAGTTAAAAATTTTTATTTAAATTTAAGTCAAGAGAGTCTGATCCATATGTGTATTTATATATTCTCAATAAAATTTTAATTTTAGATTATTTAACTATTTTTAGTTGATATGTGATGATTTTGTTCAATAAGTAAATATTAGTCAACTATTTATTTTAGGCTTTTTATTTTTGATTTATGACATATTAGTGTTATTAACTTCTATTTAATTTAAAAAAATTATTAAAAATATTTAATAAAGCAAAATTTTAATAGGATTTATTTAATTTTTAAAGGACATTTAACATTTTTATGATGAGAGCTCCTAAATTTCTGTCATACCCTTTATATCAAACAACATAAATGTTTATGACATACTTAGAAATAGAAAGGGCCTTGGGCCTTGAAAAGATGTTTTCACACCCTCCGTTTTAATAAAATATATTTTTAATATTGATAATGTAATTAAATATCACTTATATTTACAATAAGGTATAAGTTAAAAAAATTAATAGATGCATATACGATATAAATGTTTTTATTTTTGGATAGTTCTAACCCTTACAAATAAATGGTATGAGTATAGTTATCTAACGGGCCCGAACCAACGATTTTTGGGTTGGGTCGATAAACTGAAAAAGAAGAAATCTGTCCAAACCATTAACACAAACGAGTTCGTTTGGGTAGATTCTACAATTCATAGGTGATGGAATCGGCCCAAAATCAAAAAGTGAACAATGACGGACCGGTCCAAGTCGGTTCCAGTTCAGAAATGGTTTCAGCTCGTTCTTTTAAGTTTTTTATTATTTTTTATTTTGGTTTTAGGTTGAACCAGACCGGACCGTTGGTTCAACCTGGCAGTTTATAATAGTAACAAGCCCAGATGATTCTGAACTGGTTACGTGTCGGGCCATCGAATTACAAATATCTGAAATCGGTCCAGTCTGTATGAATAGTTCACCAGGTTCAGGCCTAGTTTTTTTGGGGCCTGGTCAGGCTAGTTCAAGGGTTGACTTGGCCTGTTAAACACCTATAGGTATGAGCTCTTTACTATGTCCGATTGAATAGAATCTGATAGAACAGAATAAGACACGATAAGATAAGAATGAATTATATTAAGTTTAAAATTTGTTGTGTTTGGTGAAATATCTCATTTTTTGAATTAGGATATTTTAGTCATTTTATAATTTAGAGATAATTTTGTTATTTTTATTATATGTATATTTGGGTATAAATATCGAGTATTAGGCATAATAATGAGGCCTAGTAATGAATTAGAAAAATTTAGAGGAGAAATGGCTAAGTTTGGGAATGGTTCAATTTTGGACTTTAATGAACACTTGAGTTTCGGAAAGAATTTTTCACAAATCGAGAGTGACAATTGGCTGGTGGATTTTTGATAGTTCAAGAGGACAAAGATATAGTCGAATAAGAGAAAACCAAAGTGAAAACAAATGTCAAATGAGAGAGAAAACAATATCAGAAACAAAAAAAGATGGAAACCAAGATGAATGGGAACCCTAGAACCAATCCAAGGGAGGAGTCTAGACACCGGTTCAAGCACCGATTTTACCTTCCTCTTGATAAACGGTGTCAGTTCTAAGTAATGACCCTGTAAAGTTTTATTTTTGTCCTCCTAGAATCTTTTCCCTTTTATAAATTTCAAAGATATTTTTATAATGACTCAAGATATTATAAATAAAAGCCAACAGTGCAAAAAATCATTTAAACTAATTGTCTACGATTTCTATTATGTGAGATCGACTAATTTAAATGAGAATTCGATTCCATTAATATCAAAAAATCTAACATATATTTAAATCCGATTTTAAGGAGTGTAGGGTTCAAATTAATTAGTGGGAGTTGATGTGATCAACTTAAGTTATTTATTTATTAAATAGATTCAATAGTTGAATTTATTTATTAATAATTCATTACACTAGCAAACTGTTTTCTATTTTTCTCCAGTTCTCTCACAGTTGTAATCAAAATGTAATTTATAATTATTTTCTCCAAAATTCTGGACACTAATTAACTTATTGAATCAAAATTCAAGGATTGGTATCATAATCTCAAAATAGTTTTGGATTACAAAGATAAATGTTATGTGTTGGTTGAAGAGATGCCTATATCCTGTGAGGAGAATGTTTCTCAAGAGGATAAAGATGCATATACCAAATGGTATGCGGATAATCGTAGAGTACGACTCTACATGTTGGCATCTATAAATAGAGAGCTTCAGACTCTATTTAAGAGTTATACTTCTGTATATGAGATATACAGATCCCTGTTGGAGTTGTATGGGGAAAACTCTCAGGTCGTCGAATATGATATATGGGAGACCCTTTTCAGTATGAGGCTCAGGAAGGGAATCTCTCTTGATGATCATATCATCAAGATGATTAACATCATTAGGTAGTTAAATATTTGGGGTGTCATTATGACCTATCGTCTTAAAGTGATATAGTTCTATAATATCTCTCTTATAGTTGTAAACCATTTATAACTAATTATAATTTGAATAAAATTGAACGGACTCTTCTAGAGTTGCTTAATGAGCTTCATGAGTTTTATAAACAAAATAATAAAGAAAATGGGCAATTTAATGTTCACATAGCCACTACCAGTAAGACTAGTAAGAGGCCAAAACACACATTTCAAAGTCTTAATAGACCTAATAAAAAAAATCAAAGAAAGCTCTCATTTCAGGAAAATCCAAAGTGAAGCTGCCCAAAGAAAATTGTTTTCACTACAGGGGTAAAAAATATTGAAAAAGAACTATCCTCAATACCTTGACAACCTTAAAAAGGCTAAGACAGGTATGTATAGCAGTTATATTATTGAATATAAATTAAGTGTCAATTCTGACATTCATTCTTGGGTTATTGACTTAACTGCTACTTCTTATTTTTGTGTGTCTTTCCAGGTATCGCAAAATAGTTCTGCATTATCAGACAATGGAATTGTCTTGAAGATGAAGAATAAAACAATAATTGTTGCCACAGTTGTAGGATCGTGCAAGCTGACATTGCCATCAGGACACATTTTGAAATTAAATAGAGTTTTGTATTTTGTTTCAGCTATACAAAACATAGTATTTGTATCTATACTTTGTAATATTTGCTATTTTATATAGTTTAATAAAGATATATGTTTATTATATTTTGAAAATGTATATGTTGGTAAAATAATAAATACAAATGGTTTGTATGTCCTTCAAATGAATAATAGTTATTTTCTATTTTAATTATTAACAAAAGAATTCGGGTTGATACTTATCCTAGATATCTGTGGTATCACATATTAGGCCATAGTAGAGACAGACATCTCACTCAACTTCAAACCATTGGGATTTTGATCTTATTAGGCTCAAAGCCATATCTGACATATGAGGTATGTGTTCAAGATAAAATGACTAAATCGCCCTTTAAGAGTAAAAGGGAGAGGTCAAAAAGATTATTGGACCTTATACATATAGATGTATGTATCCATTTAGTGTATTGGTCAGAGAAGGGTATAATTACTTCATCACCTTTATTGATGATATGTCTTAGTATGGGTATGTATATTTGATAAAATATAAATCAGAATGCTTTGAAAAGTTGAAAGAGTTTAAGAATGAAGTAAAAAAACAAACAGGAAAGAGTATTAAGGTTTTGTGATCAGATTGTGGAGGCAAATATTTGAGTATTGAATTCCAAGAATTCTTAAAGGATAATAAAATATCTTGCAAATGACTTCTTCATATACACATCAGTTAAATGGTGTATCGAAAAGAAGAAATCATACTCTATTAGAATAATACGATCAATTATTAGTTTCACAGACTTATCATTGTACTTATGGACGTATACTCTACACACTGCTGCATATATCCTTAATAAGGTACTAACCAAATCAGTCTAATAGACTCCTTATGAGATATAGAGTGGTAAGAAACCCATTTTTAATTATATGGAGCCTAGGGATGTCCGTATATATTAAGTTGGTCAAATCTGATAAAATTAATGTCAGATAAGAGTTAGGTCGGTTCATAGGATATCTTAAAGATAGTTTAGGATATTATTTTTATTTTTCTTCTGATCAAAGAATTTCAATTAGTAGAAATGCACACTTCTTAGAAAAAATAGTTTCTTGAAGGTGGTGGTGCATGTAGAGAAATAAAACTCAAAGAAGATCTTATGAACCATAAAATGACTATATTAAGCATGGAGCATCCAGTCAGCAGATTTTTATCCCAATTAATCCCATTTCAATTAGAAAATCCACTAGAGTTTCTACACTCTTAGAGAGATATGGATTTCTAAATGAGCAAGATTTTGAATCTTACTCAGTGTGAGTAACGGATCATGGAGATGATCTTAAATCATATGAAGAGGCTATCTTGAATAGAGATTCAAGAAGATGGCTAGAGGTAATGAAATTTGAGATAGAGTCCATGCATACTAAGTGTTAGTGTGTATTCCCTAGAAACCATTCGTGCTGTCGATTTCAGGGCTTTTGATCTTGTATAAACCTTATATTTATTAATAAAAGAAATGGTTCTTTATTTACATACATTAGCTGCTTCCTTTATTTTATTTCATGCAAATAATACTGAATGTATGTAAATTGTCCGGATAATTATTTAATTATTAAATAAATTATCAAATCGTTCCCTATATACGTGGTGTTGATTGGGCAACTATATCACACAGTAGGCAAACTAGTTGCCGCCTAATAATATTATATGATAATATATGTAGGCTGACAATATGAGTATTGTCATAAGGGTATTATTGTGGATTTATAGTTATTAATTACATTAATTAATAATACATGGAATTTTCTTGGTCATTGGATCAAAAGCAAAGATCACATATGATGATGACATTTGACAAACTACCATGGTGCCAAGTGTCATCCAAATATTCATTTAAATCAAATAATCATTATTGTTTAATATTTAATAAATAAATATTTTACTTATCAATAAATGAATACTTAGCAATTATGTAATAAATAAACAATTTTATTTATTACTTGTTATATCAAAATATATCTATTCAAGTCTCCATAAATACCATCACAATTTTTCGAACTAACGAGTACTAGCTCGTCATTGTCAAAAAACTATATTCTTTACTATAAAGAATAAAATTGTCTACCGATCAACTTATCAGAGCAATATCATTTTCGTCAATATGAAATATCATTAACTAACTTAATGATATTATTTTGCCCATCATTAACTACTAGTTATTGTGTGTGACCCACTAGGTTCACCGTGAACTAGACATGAGTAAATATGAACACATTCGTATCACTTTGGTATAACTCCTTATAACTGAAGTTCTCAATGATCATAAGTGATCTCTAACAAGATATCATGACCTCTAGAATAAAGATAATAAAATTCAGATGAACCCATATAGTCATACTTGCATATAGTAAGGTCCCTCTGCTATCGACTCCCGATCGAGTACAGGTTATAGTATAGTTAAACATCTAACTCGATCATAGGATCAAAACCTCAATCATAAATGGGATTCACGTATCCAATAACTGTTTTTTAGAATTCGTGTACTCTGGTCAGAGATTTAATCCCTGTAGATGATAGTTCTACCTAGGATCTCAAGCTCCAATACCTGAGCTAGCAGATTCCATCTTGACCATCACCTGTTCTCATATAATAAGAACACATTATCATCAAGCTTCTTTCACTGGTCGTGACTAACCTAGTACAATATACACAAGTAAACATTGTGCCTCACTGCAGATTGCATTCGTGATGTCTCAAGTCTAAGGATTAATAGTATACTAGTACGGTTGTATGATTAATTATTGACTATGGATATTCACCCATGTGATTGATCATGTTTGGTCACATTCAGTGTCACATTCTCAAATGTGATACCCATATTTATGCTCTTATAATATGAGACTAGTCATCCAACTATTAGTATCGAATACTAATTATTGGTAACAACAAAATATGCCGATCATGTAATGTCATTATCCCTGATGACACCACCTCAATCAGGAACAAATTTTGAATATATTTAAATTAAAGATTCTGTTCTCATATCTATAACTCATTATAGATAGAATCTCAACACATAATACATACAGGGATATATTTCGCATCAATTAGAAAATAAAATAAATAGCAACTAAACATAATGCAAGATACTAAAAATATTATTTTATTAATTGTAAATACTTTTACAAATAATTACAAAGAGTATATACAAAAAATAGTGACCCTAAACCTTATGACACGATTGGTTCTAGGACATATCTCTAATAATGTCACTATAATATTAATGTGAATTAACAGTTAAAAAATTATTTTTCGAACGTAATCAAAGAAATGATGAATCACACAGTATGTATATAGCTAATGATTCATCATTTGATTGTATTTGTGTACTATGTACTCTTTAGACCTGAGACGTCATAATCGTTGTCTGATATTGATGCACATAGTTCATATAGTATATAAGTATAAGATTAATCATGTCTTGTATAAGAAGTCGATTTGGTCATAAGTTGTTTATATCAGGATATAAGTGACTGCCAAGATGGGATTCGTTGACTTGATATATATATGATTTAAGCTACCGTTGACTCAATCCAGATTCGAGTTCCCAAATGGACATAAATAAATGATTGAAGCATTAAATCCTGATCAGATAGTGACAAATATCATACGAAACAGTTCGTAATGACGAGTTCAGTGCGTATTGACTAATAATCCGTATAGATACTGATTTTAGGATTTTAATTTTCTATGAGCCCTAAATTAGTCAGGATTAGATAACAGAGGGATATTACTCATATTATACATATAATTAGGCATAAAGGTTCGATGAAGAGTTTCTTCATTATGGTTTAGGGACTTTAACACATTGCTAGATGTCAACCATAGTTGTTGAGCATTCGAATAGTTTAAAACGGGCTAAATAAAATCGATTCTGACATACAGCTAATTTCACAGTGAACTCAAGAAATCACAATCAATTATTAGTGTTCATTTTTGCTTAGATAGAGAATAAATATTATTCGCAAGAGCATTAGCATGCTTAAAGATACTATTGGAACGAAAAGTGTAATCAAATTACGCGTTAAATAGTTTAACAAATCTGAGAGCTTGAGAAATTGACTCGAGTGTAACTTAAAGTAAGTTATAATATTTTATTTATATTTAGATACAAAAATAGAATTAAAATAATTTTGGTCAAAGCAAGTTTGATCATACTAGGGACCTATTTGTTATAGTTTTAAAATATATGAATCTAAGTGAAATTTTATATTTACTATTAAGAAGCTTGTTGGACAAACTTTGAACCCATTTGTCATTGACTAAATTAACTAGGGATACTTTAGTAAATGTTCAAAATATATAAATAGGGGTCAATTTTATCAAAATTACATAAGATGCCATAATTTCTAAAATTTAGCAAAATCACCAAGCTTTCTCCCTCTCTCTCAATTCGGCCAAGCTTGAATGGATACCTAGGGTTTTGATTCTTGGAGATTCCATATATTTGGGTTAGATCTTCATCTTTCCTAACTTAAGGTTGTGGTCTTTGGCCTTGATTTTATTGATTTTGCTAGATATTTACATAGTTTTATTTTGTGGCATGTAAACCCTAATCATCCTTGAATCCTTGAATCAACCTTTCAAAATGGTATCAGAGCAATTGATTGTATTGATTCTATGCTTTATTTGGCTTGGTTGTGGTTGATTTTGGTTATGGAGGCATAAATGTAAAGTTAGGGTTTATGGAAGTTTTTGTTCCATATTTGGTTTCAAGGAGAAAGATGATGA